>CAUZXS010000384.1:0-2500 GCA_963585895.1 Sepioteuthis lessoniana
TGGCAGTTAAGAAAATTTTCATTTTCTTATCTGCCTAATGATTGTTGTTTTGCAAGAAACCCTGGGGTCACAGTCTATATTCCATGAATTAAATATATATATCTAATATATATTCATTTGTTATTATTATCATATAATAGCTCTATCCTAGATATTGAGTACTCTCCATATTATATTGCACTTGGTTTGACACATACCCACAAAGTGATTTAGTGACAACCCACACTGTTATAATATATATATATATAAGTACAAAGTAAAGTTGGTGACCATAATTGAGTTTTCAATAGCTACTACACCGAGGTGTAGAGGAGGCTACTACTCCATTCTCTAGATTGCTCCATTTACCCTTGGTCCTTACCATGTAATGCTGAGTGTTAAGCAAGGTGGCATCAAGTACCCTTTTTTTTTTCTTTTTTTTTTTTTTGAGTTTTTTGTATGACTCAACCTGGGATTGAATCTCGGTCTCCCAGACCATTGACAAACACTAAGCACCAGACTTGCTAGTCATATGAGATCTTATTACAACAATCACCAGCTGACTTCACACTGGTTCTTCTGCAGCATCTTACTGGTAATTCATGTCAATTCTATGATTAAGTATGTAGATTTGTAGCAGGTTGGATCAACTATATGACAGATTATGGAGTTAATGTCACCACCAAAGACAGTTCTTTTACTTGACCCATATGTTGCAGGGCTTGCAAGGGGGAATTTGTCCTGTGGAGTCACATTTGTTCACGCAGGTTATTTTTGTGGAATTGATAAGATTGCTTTCTTCTGTCAATGTATGTATATAATTCCTACATGGCCATGAGCGAGTCCACCTAAGTTTCACCAAACGGCTCTTCAGGATTGCTCCGCCAAAGTGGGTTAGGATAAAATGCATTTTATTGGTTAAAAAGACTCCTCACCTATACAAAAATTAGCATATTTAAAAAAAAAAAAATCACCTTTATTCGAGAAACCAACGAAAAGAAATTCCCTTTTCTCCATTTTTTTTTTCTACATTAAACAATTTAATTAATCCTTTCATTCACTAATTAACCAATTTTTCCTATGTCTGCAAATATTAAATACTTCAGACCTTTGGTTAAGCAATTTCTTTGGTCTATTATATATAGGATTTTTTTTTCCCAGTTCGTAGAATTTGCAAATTGTACAACCTGGGTTTTTTTTCACACCAACAGAATAATAAAGTAAAAGTAAAGTTGGTGACCATAGTCGAGGGTGACCCGAAGGCTCCCTTTTCAATAGCTACTACACCAAGGTGTAGGGGAGGGTGCTACTTTACCCTTGATCTGTACCTTATAATGCAAGGCAGCATCAAGTACCCTTTTTTGAGTCTTTGGTATGACTCGACCTAGAATTGAACCCAGGTCTCCCGGAACACTCTAACCGCTAGGCCAATACACATACATGTATATATTTACCTACCCCTCTGAAAGAGCTGGATGTGACACAAGGTCAATTTTTAAGTGAAGTTTAATAGGTTTGAATTCCAATTTTTCCTTGTCCTAGACTGGTAGCCATACCAAAGATAAGAGCCAAGTCTGCCCTACTATATAGTCATACCTAGTGGGAGAATAATTGGATTCATACCTTTCTCAGGGGTATTAGCATTATGTGAAATGCAAACAGTCTTGCCCAGGATTTGAACTCGTGTCATGTCCATTTCCTATTACGGTATCCATTACATCACTGATCCCCCCCTATGGTTTTCAAACATGTCATCATCATCATCATCATCATCATGTCGCACTGGTAGCATGGATATCCCTGACCCTCTCTCGCCACTCCTCCCTATCGTTCATCGCCCTAGGCAGGTCTTCAGGACAACATCCCGTATCCTCACATAGCTGCTGAATGTATGTTCGTGCTGGTTGTCCTGCTTTTGCACAGCCATGTGTGGGGGTCCATAAGAGTACATCACTTATGAGTTCGTCCCTGCTTCTCCAGCAGTGTCCTGCATGTCTGGTTCATCTAACTTGAATAGTTTTCGTGATAGGAGGCAGGTGGCCGTGCAGTTGGTGTCTTGTGGGGTGTTGCCGCCAGGACTTGTTCAAGATTGCACGCAGCATTCTTGTGTAATTGCTGTCTAGCTTCTTCTCCAGCCGTTTTGTTAGCGTCCATATAGTGCATCCATATAACAGTATCGATGTGACCGCTGCCTGGAAGAAACTGCGTTTCATTTTATCGGTTAGATGTATAAACATATTTATATTTCAATACATGATTTTTATATACACATAAGTGTACAATTGTGTATATGCATATATAAATGTGAAATATTAGTTGCTTGCTTCACACAATCATCAGTTATAATCATTGTGGTGTTGTTCAGGCATAATTGCATCGTCATAGAGTGTTTGCTGCACAGGCTAGCTGAGTCCTCTACCAAAAAGCAGATGTTGAACCTATACACCTATATCTGAGCCCAGGTATATTTTTATACAGTTATGTACTGGGTTACATCTATCTGTAAACAGAACTAGAAACT
>CAUZXS010000384.1:7500-15000 GCA_963585895.1 Sepioteuthis lessoniana
GATGAGGCAACTAGTCTAGGAGAAGGAAAACTGTCTGCATTTCATTTATCACTTATGTCCTTTGAAAAATCCTGAATTCTTCTTTTCTCCTCCCCTCAGTTATGGAATTGTTAGAAAATTACAAGGATCATTAAATAAGTTTCCTGACTTTTTTCATATGGACACTTTTATTGATAGTACACACATGAAACTCTAGTCCCCTTCAAAGTAATCTCCTCCAACTACAATGCACTTGTTGTACCGTTCCAACAACTTCTGGAAGACCCCATGGAAGTCCTCTTGTGTGAGCATGTCAATGACCTTCATCACAGCCTCTTTCATCTCCTCAATTGTCTCATAACGACAGCCTCTGAACTTAGGGAATAACCAAAAGTCACAGGGAGCAAGGTCTGGACTGTAGGGAGGCTGAGGAGCTGTCTTGATGCCCATCTTGGTCAAATAGTCTGTGACAAGGATGGAGTTATGGACTGGTGCATTGTCCTGGTGGAAATGCCACTGACCCACTTTGAAGAGTGCTGGCCTCTTCTGACGGAATCTCTTCCTGAACTCCCTTAAAACCTCAACATAGTAACCCTAGCCCTAACCCTTTGGCCAATCAACTCTGGTGTATTGACTTCCTTACTCCTCCCACACCTCTCATCATCTCTCACAGACTCCCTGCCTTCCTTGAATCGCTTATGCCACTCAAAAACTGATTCTCGATTCATGCAAGGTGGTCGAAAAACAGTCTGAAGCATTCCATATGTTTCTGTGGCATTTTTTGCCAAGTTTAAAACAGAATTTTATTGCATATCATTCTTCTAAAGTGCCAGATTGCATTTTTGAAATTCATCAGCTGTGACAATCAGGCTTTAGTAGGGTGTATTCCAATTGCTGCTGTAGCTGTTCATTTGAAGCTGAAATCATAAAAATTGGTCAGTCTTCTCATCAGATGTATAGCAATAACATAGTGAATTTTCAAGAGTCTACGACAATTTTAAATGCCTGTACGAAAAAATCTGTAAAGTTATTGCATACACCATGTATATTCAACTTATATTTTAAAATTTAGAATAAACTTAACTCTTACTTTTTTGAAAACCTTCATAAGAAAAAAAGAACACACAGCCAAGTCAAGTTCAATGCTCATATTCATGTAATTATACATATAAAGTTGGCGACCTTAGTCACAGGTGACCCAAAGTCTCCTTTTTCAATAGCTACTACACCAAGGTGTAGGGGAGGGCGCTATTCCATTCACTGGATTGCTCCACTTTACCCTTGATCCGTACCTTATAATGCTGAGTGTTAAGCTTGGAGGCATCATGTACCATTTTTAGAGTCTTTGGTATGACTTGACCTTGGAGTGAATCCAGGTCTCCCGGGCCATTGGTTAACACTCTAACCATTGTGCCAATGTACTGGACATACATATACATACATACATATATAAACCCAAACAAAAGCACAATTAAATTAACCCTAAGCTTAGGTCTTCTTGTTCCTTTTTCGAAGAATAGTTGCCTTGAAGATTTTTTTTTTTTTTTTGAAATGTTGGCAAATTGAAGTGACGTCCTCTAAAAGCGCTATCTTTCCTTGTTGAAAAGTTAGTTGACTGACTTTTTTAAAAAACGTCTGCTTATTTATTCATAAAAATAATATATGCGCAAAGACAGCTTTTTATTCTTAACCAATAAAAACGTTTTTTTTAATTATTCATAAAAATTAAGACATTCGAGAAGTTATATTTATTTTATTTAATTATCTATATTTTATAATTAGTTTTATTTTACTTGCAAAATTATATTGAAGGAATATTTATTTCTAACAACCTTTCTGGATTATTTAATGCCATCCTTGTTGAAGAAAAGTAGTGATTTTGTTTAACTCATAGCTGGAGAGAATAGTGGTTCATACTTTCCCAAGAATATTAGTCAGAAAGTGAATGCAATAGCATGACTTGAATTTAAACCCCTAAGAAAATCATAGAACAGTTTTATTTTACCCATTGATGGGACCCTAACAGGTCTTACCAATCTGAACCTGATTGGACCTGGAAGTGATAACAATGAAGCGGGTATTCCACATTTCACAAAGCTCCAGGACTGAGCCTTACAATTAGATACAGTGGAATGTCATATTCAGAACTGTCATTGTTGGGGTCTTACCCATCTGCCGTGGTGCAGTCTGCATATTCTATTGCCCAGCCAAAAGGGTAGTTGTTCTTTCATTAATGATTGAAATAACTGTTGTTGTTAATGGCTGGAAAAAAAATTCAAAAACTTAATTATGTTAGTGATTTTTTTCAGGTATTCCAAATTCACTTCTTATACAATGTGTATCAAAAATACCCCCTACATTTTAAACTGTCACCTGTGTAGTGTAAGTGAACTTGGAGCAACCATTGCCACTTGCCTAACTGGTTAATGTCTTGGCATTTTTTTCCAATATGATCAGTTAAAATCTTAGCTTGGACTGACCATGTTTTTAAAGACTGACAAAAAGACCAAGGTAACTGATAATAGATTTATTTTTCTATTATTTAAATAAAGGGCATCCGTTGTCTTTTGATTAATGAATATGTGGTTCTGAAATTTTCAACCAATAAGATTATCAATTTTCTATCTGGAATAGCATCATTCTGACCTAACAGTAAATGAACACAAAAATCTCTCTCGGTAGCAATTAAAAATTCACCAGTCTTAAAAATTGTTTCATCAGTAAATACAGGATGTGCACAGATCCATACTATGATTGTAACTGATAATATCTATAAAAAAAAAAAAAAATTGGTAAGGTATTTGCTGAGTGGAACTACCATTACCACTTGCCTAAATTCGCTTGAATCATGCAGATGACAGTTAACTCCAAATATCAGGTACCACTTCATTCTACAGCCTAACAAAGTTCATACACCACTTGACACTTCTTAATGTGGCTTATCATCATGTTGCGCCATCAGCACAGATATCCCTGACCCTTTCTCGCCACCCTCCTCTATTGTCCACTGCTTCCGGCTGGTCTTCAGGGCTACATCCCATATTGGCATAGAGCTGCTGTACGTAGGTTCTAGCTGGTCATCTTGCCTTTGCTCATCCATGTGAAGTGGTCCACAGGAGTACATCACTTATGAGTTTGTCCTTACTTCTGCAGCAGTGTCCTGCATGTCTGGTTCGTCTAACTTTGATAGTTTTTGTGATGGGTGGTAAGTGGCCGTACAGCAGCTGCCTTGTTGGATGTTGCCCCCAGGACCTCTTCAATATTGCTCACAGCATTCTTGTGTAGTTGCCATCAAGCTTTTTCTCCATATGTTTAGTTAGCATCCCTACAGCAGTATTGACACAACTGCTGCTTGGAAGAAACTGTATTTTATTTTATCGGTCAGGTCTGACTTCCATATGACCAATAGCCTATTGATAGCTGTTCATGCCTTTGCTAGTCACATGTCAGTGTCTGTCTGTCTAGACTACATGCTTAGAACATCTATTGATAAAATGAAAGAAAACAGTTTCAAGTTGGCAAAGGAAAGAAGCAGAAGGTAGCCTACACAAACAATTACGGACACGGGCTATGCCGATGACATAGCGCTCCTGGCAAATGCACCCACCCAAGCCAAAACCCTGTTACATAGTCTGCAAGGAGCAACTGCAGGCATAGGCTTCCATGTCAAATATCAAGACGAAATATATGTGCTTTAATCAAAGAGGCGACATCTCCACACTAAACGGTAGCTCTCTGAAACTAGGAAGCAGTGTCTCATCAAATGAGACAGATATCAACAATGTGGCTTATATACTACATATATAAAAGTGATCTCACTTGCCTTTGTTTAGTGTCATGTTTGAAAATGTTCTGTTAAAGGCTATGAAAATTGAAAAATATTTCTATCATTTTTCACAGCTTTATTTTATGAACAGCTTGTATAGTGCAAGCAATGTGTATGAGTTCAAGTGTTAAAATGTGGCAGGTATTTTTGTCACCTCCTGTATCATCTATTTTAATGTGATTTATATAAGAAACTCCCTTAGCCTCAAGGCAATCATTCTCAAATTCACTGTTTTTGTTGTATATGTGATGAGGAAAGAACCACAACTGTTCTTTATAAAAATAGATACATCTTTTTATTCTTTTGTAAGGGGTCAAATCTCTGTAGAGTGTGAGAGACAGATGGAGACAGACTGCTATATTGACCCATAGATTCTTCTTATCTTGACCATACCATGCTGTGTTATCTTCAATGTTGATATGCCATAAAACCCAACCAACCAACCAGCTGTGTTATCTTCAAGACCCCATTTAGCAGTTCTACTTCTTGGCCAAGGTACTTAACCAGAGGCCGCTGTGGGCCGCTCTAAGTGACTGTAAGCTGGGTTTGAATAATGACTCAACTGACTCCAACCTACTCGGACCCTCATGTAGGCATCTGCATATATCATTTCATAACACCCACAACTTCCAATCAACCACATGACTGCTTCTGCTTATTTACACAGGTGTGTCCTGTTCAGAGAAATCTCTGATTGACGGATCAGTAAGGGTCAATATGCAACATTTTCTGTTGTCTTTCATCTTCAAATAATTCAGTGTATATGGCTATTAGTGCATAGTATATATGAACCTTAACCGGACATTGACCTAATGAGTAGAGTGTTCGCCAATGGTCTGGTAGACCAAGGTTCAATCCCAAGTTAAGTCATACCAAAGACTCAAAAAAAAAAATGGTACTTGATGCTGCCTTGCTTAATGCTCAGCATTATAAGGTATATTTCAAGAGTAAAGTGGAGCAATCCAGTGAATGGAATTGCACCCTTCTCTACACTTTGGTGTAGTAGGTATTGAAAAAGGAGCCTTCGTGTTACCTTCAACTACAGTTGCTAACTTATATATGAACCTTGATTTCCTTTGAAAGATTTTTTTGTTTCCATATTTTTTCTTTCGGTCTACCAGAGGCTGAAGACAATTAAGATTATCTTCTTTTAAAGTTGTCTTAATGTGTTTGACATTTCATTTGTTTGGACTGAAAAAATATGATTAAAGAGGCTATTATTCATTATAGTAGTAGTCCTATCATGCATGACATCAACCACTTGACTGGTTACACAAGTGTCTTGTTGATAATGTGAAGGTTTGTATAGAACCATCCTCAAATCTTAGATGAGCTGATAACAGAAGAAAGGTGCACCAGATTCTCTTGAACAACTCTGCTTAATTTTTAAGTTTAGAGATTTTTCCTTCTCCTAGACTGGGTGACACAATCTGTCCTACTATTTACCCATAACTGTGATGGAGGAGTCCCCATGTTGTAATGAGTAACATACTGAACTGGAACTTTGTAGTGAGTGAGTTTAAGCTCTAGTTATGCCATTGCATTCACTTTCCGTTCCCATAACCTGCTGATTTTCCCTTTTTTTACAGGTTGTGAGTACTCATAGTTGTTTTTCTCCATTAAACCACATAGAGTATCCTTTCATTGCAATTACTCACACGTTTACCCTGACCTGGAATGATAGTACCTGTTAGGGTCCCATAGGTCTGTGTGAAAATTATTTGTATTAGATGAAAATACTTTATACCATATAACTGCATGCAAAAACTCTTTATCTACTCAAACAATGTAAAAAATATAAACATACAATGTACACATACACAATCCCCCAGGCATAAAATAACCCTAGACAGGTTGACTAGCCATTAAAATCAGCACTTTAATTTATACATTTTAATAAATGTTGCCTATATCTTATAATACATTGTCTTTTTTTTTTCTTCAGCATTACATATCTAATATTTAATTATTAAAGTTTACTGGATATTTTTACAAGGTGTATCTTTCAAATCAAAAATCCCACTTTTTACGTCACCTTGTTTGTATTCTATAGTTCACTGTCATTTAATTAGTATTACATTTTGAATATTTATCTGTACTTACTGGCCATCCTTGACAAGGTGATGTATCTTTTTAATTGATTGTCCAGTCAACTGGGATTGTAGAATACACCGACTGCTTCTCTGTAGAGGAGTAAGACTCCTCCAATGAGTGTCCTGGATATGACACTAAATGATCTGATGGTGAGGTTCCAGTGATGAGGAGCACCCCTTCATTGCCATTGCTCCCAGGTCCATTCTGGCCTGGAATGGTAGCACCTAATAGGGCCCTATCTATGGGTTGAATAGAACTAAACTGCTTACTTATGATAAACTGAATTGTTTGAATTTGAACTGTTTGACTAGATTGAATAGCTTAAAATAGAAATGTTTTTGACAATTAAACTGTACTTACATTTAAACTGCATGTTTATGCTAAGCTGAATTATTTGAAATGAACTGTTTTTGACATTTAAACTGTACTTAAACTAAACTGATTTGTTTAATATAGAACTGTTTTGACAATTAAATGTGTGTAAACAAACTCTGTATTTATAGTTAGCTGAATTAGAACTGCTGGACTAAAATGAATGGCTTGAAATAGAACTAATTATTTGTATAAAAATGGATTTTACATTAGATAACCTACAAGGGTTGATATGTGATAAAACCCAACAAAACCAAATCATACATATTTAATATATATGATTTGGCATTAAATAACCTACAAAGGTTGATATGCCATAAAACCCAAACAACCAACCAATCATTTAACTGTGTACAAAAAAATGAGCTCAGGCTCATTTAAAAATGTTATCAACAAAATGAGTTTATAAATAATATATATTCAGGATATATGTATAAAGAGGATTTGGCATTAAATAATCTACAATGGTTGATATGCCATAAAACCCAACCAAACCGGAAGTATACAGTGGCAAACATGTTCACTTTTTGATGGTTGTAGGTGATGAGGTTGAGGAATCCTCCAGATGGAAGACTTGGTTCTCATAAAAATTGAAGATGTAGCTAGCAAGAAACTTAAACTTCAAATCTTCTAACTATGACGATCAGTAAGTTCTATTTGCAGTTGTAACAGTACTTATTTACAGTCATCACCAAAAGACAGGAAATTCTGAAAGTTGGAGGTAGAGCTACACAGATGGGTCTTAAGGGCTGCTTCTGGCCCATGAGCTGCTGGTTGGAGACTCCTGTTCTAAATTTTAGTATAAATACTGGCTGTTTAGGTTCTAAGGGTTAAAGATGCAGGCAGCGATGTAACTCAAGATTTGGGAGTACAGTGTGGGGAGTTTCTTGAGGGTGCCCTATCTAACATAGGTTGATATGCCATAAAACCCAAACAACCAAACCTTTCTAATTGAAAATCCCTCTTTTTATATCACTATTCTATAATTCACTTTTTATCATTATTACATCTTATTTTTATTTTTTTTGTATACTTGCTATTACCTGACTGTGAACATTTAAAATATGAACCATAGAATGATGGTTTTATAAGAGACTTTTATCAGTTAAGGCACCCCTAAAAAATTCAGACTGTATTAGCCAGAACTGTTTTGTCATTCTGCATTCATTTTCAATTTGTGATTCGCTAAAACAGCTGCCCTGACTGTTTCATTAGATGCGTTGAACTTT
>CAUZXS010000384.1:27500-30000 GCA_963585895.1 Sepioteuthis lessoniana
ACACACACACACACACACACACATATATATATATATATATATTTGTGTGTATGTGTGTGAGAAGAAATGAGTTGAATCCAACAGAATTTGTGTAGAAAAGGTGAAATGGAAGAAAGCTATATGTTTGATGGTTTGTTTATTTTCCAATGTGTTTCGACTTCAAACTTTGTTTGAAATACAAAAATATTTTATCAAAATTATTTTTGTATGAGTAAAAATTATAATAGATGAATTTTTAATTTAGCTGTAAGTCTTCATCAGGGCTTGTAGGTCTTGCTATTTTATAGAAATAAAGTAATCAGTGAAAATTTTTAAATTTAGCTGTAAGTTTTCATCAGGGCTTGTAGGTCTTGCTATTTTATAGAAATAAAGTAATGAGTGAAAAAAAATTTAATTTAGCTGTAAGTCCTCATCAGGGCTTGTAGGTCTTGCTATTTTATAGAAATAAAGTAATGATTGAAAATTTTTTAATTTAGCTGTAAGTCTTCATCAGGGCTTGTAGGTCTTGCTATTTTATAGAAATAAAGTAATGAGTGAAAATTTTTAAATTTAGCTGTAAGTCTTCATCAGGGCTTGTAGGTCTTGCTATTTTATAGAAATAAAGTAATGAGTGAAAAATTTTTTAATTTAGCTGTAAGTCTTCATCAGGGCTTGTAGGTCTTGCTATTTTATAGAAATAAAGTAATGATTGAAAATTTTTTAATTTAGCTGTAAATCCTCATCAGGGCTTGTAGGTCTTGCTATTTTATAGAAATAAAGTAATGATTGAAAATTTTTAAATTTAGCTGTAAGTCTTCATCAGGGCTTGTAGGTCTTGCTATTTTATAGAAATAAAGTAATGATTGAAATTTTTAAATTTAGCTGTAAGTCTTCATCAGGGCTTGTAGGTCTTGCTATTTTATAGAAATAAAGTAATGAGTGAAAAATTTTTTAATTTAGCTGTAAGTCTTCATCAGGGCTTGTAGGTCTTGCTATTTTATAGAAATAAAGTAATGAGTGAAAAATTTTTTAATTTAGCTGTAAGTCTTCATCAGGGCTTGTAGGTCTTGCTATTTTATAGAAATAAAGTAATGATTGAAAATTTTTAAATTTAGCTGTAAGTCTTCATCAGGGCTTGTAGGTCTTGCTATTTTATAGAAATAAAGTAATGATTGAAAATTTTTTAATTTAGCTGTAAGTCCTCATCAGGGCTTGTAGGTCTTGCTATTTTATAGAAATAAAGTAATGATTGAAAATTTTTAAATTTAGCTGTAAGTCTTCATCAGGGCTTGTAGGTCTTGCTATTTTATAGAAATAAAGTAATGATTGAAAATTTTTAAATTTAGCTGTAAGTCTTCATCAGGGCTTGTAGGTCTTGCTATTTTATAGAAATAAAGTAATGAGTGAAAAATTTTTTAATTTAGCTGTAAGTCTTCATCAGGGCTTGTAGGTCTTGCTATTTTATAGAAATAAAGTAATGAGTGAAAAATTTTTTAATTTAGCTGTAAGTCTTCATCAGGGCTTGTAGGTCTTGCTATTTTATAGAAATAAAGTAATGATTGAAAATTTTTAAATTTAGCTGTAAGTCTTCATCAGGGCTTGTAGGTCTTGCTATTTTATAGAAATAAAGTAATGAGTGAAAAATTTTTTAATTTAGCTGTAAGTCTTCATCAGGGCTTGTAGGTCTTGCTATTTTATAGAAATAAAGTAATGATTGAAAATTTTTTAATTTAGCTGTAAATCCTCATCAGGGCTTGTAGGTCTTGCTATTTTATAGAAATAAAGTAATGATTGAAAATTTTTAAATTTAGCTGTAAGTCTTCATCAGGGCTTGTAGGTCTTGCTATTTTATAGAAATAAAGTAATGATTGAAAATTTTTAAATTTAGCTGTAAGTCTTCATCAGGGCTTGTAGGTCTTGCTATTTTATAGAAATAAAGTAATGAGTGAAAATTTTTTTAATTTAGCTGTAAGTCTTCATCAGGGCTTGTAGGTCTTGCTATTTTATAGAAATAAAGTAATGAGTGAAAAATTTTTTAATTTAGCTGTAAGTCTTCATCAGGGCTTGTAGGTCTTGCTATTTTATAGAAATAAAGTAATGATTGAAAATTTTTTAATTTAGCTGTAAGTCTTCATCAGGGCTTGTAGGTCTTGCTATTTTATAGAAATAAAGTAATGATTGAAAATTTTTTAATTTAGCTGTAAGTCCTCATCAGGGCTTGTAGGTCTTGCTATTTTATAGAAATAAAGTAATGATTGAAAATTTTTAAATTTAGCTGTAAGTCTTCATCAGGGCTTGTAGGTCTTGCTATTTTATAGAAATAAAGTAATGATTGAAAATTTTTAAATTTAGCTGTAAGTCTTCATCAGGGCTTGTAGGTCTTGCTATTTTATAGAAATAAAGTAATGAGTGAAAAATTTTTAAATTTAGCTGTAAGTCTTCATCAGGGCTTGTAGGTCTTGCTATTTTATAGAAATAAAGTAATGAGTGAAAAATTTTTTAATTTAGCTGTAAGTCTTCA
>CAUZXS010000384.1:35000-37500 GCA_963585895.1 Sepioteuthis lessoniana
TATGAATTTAGTTTAAAAATGATTTATCTTGAGACCTCTAGTTGAATTTTTATTGTTCGGTTCAGTCAACATCACTTGTAACTGATTGGTGGTTTTAGTCACAAGCACAGTATCATCTGTGAATGGGAGGTGAGTTATTAGCTTGCCATTGATGCCACTCTCCTAGTCAATGTCTAAAAACCATTTTGAGACATGTATTGAAGAGCTTTGAAGAGATTATCTCTTCTTCTTTCATCATCCTTATTAACCAGGTCTTTTATGGATGGTGCCAGCAAAGTTATATTGGTGGTACAATTTGAGTCCATCTACTTGAGAAAAGTCCTGGCGGCAACACCCCACAAGACACCAACTGTACGGCCACCTGCCTCCTATCATGAAAACTATTCAAGTTAGACGAACCAGACATGCAGGACACTGCTGGAGAAGCAGGGACGAACTCATAAGTGATGTACTCTTATGGACCCCCACACATGGCCGTGCAAAAGCAGGACGACCAGCACGAACATACATTCAGTAGCTATGTGAGGATACAGGATGTTGTCCTGAAGACCTGCCTAGGGCGATGAACGATAGGGAGGAGTGGCGAGAGAGGGTCAGGGATATCTATGCTACCAGCGCGACATGATGATGATTGTACATTTATATTTATGTTTTTGATGTTGTTTCTTCTGAGTATTTTGCACACACTTACATGATATCAAGTATTCCTATCTAATACAAATAATTTGCACACAGTTGTATGGTTTAAAGTATTCCTGCTTAATTCTAATAATTATATGGTTTCAAGTAATTACTTGTATTTGATAATAATAATTTGTTTGCACACAGCTGGTTTCAAATAACTAATAATAATAATAATCCTTTGTAAACAGTTATATAAGTAAGTTGGCGACCGTAGTCAAGTCTCCCGGACCATTGGCGACCGTAGTCAAGTCTCCCGGACCATTGGCGACCCGAAGGCTCTCTTTTCTATAGTTACTACACCAAGGTATAGGGGAGGGCGCTGCTCCTTTCTCAGGATTGCTCCACTTTACCCTTGATACGTACCTTATATTGATGAGTGTTAAGCAAGGAGGTATCAAGTACCATTTTTAAAGTCTTTCACATGACACAACATGGGATTGAACCCAGGTCTCTTGGACCATTGGCGAACATTCTACCCACTAGACCAAGGAGCAGGTATAAAACAATTATATAACTATTCTTAATAGAAATATTCTACTGTTATATGGCATCAAGTATTTCCACTGAATACAAATTAGCCGAGTTAGCTGTAGAATACATGGATGTCATCTCTGCAGAGAGGTAAGACTCCCCCCACTCAACAATTGTCCTGAATATGGCACGAAATAATTTGATGGTGAGGCTTCAGTAGTGCTGGAGCTTTGGGGAATGCAGAGTACCCCTTCATTGCCATTGCTCCCAGGTCTACTCTGATGCAATGTGGTAGCACCTGATAGGTTCCTATATATGGGTCAAATTAGACAAATTGTGTGCAAACAAATGATTGATGCTAAATTGTGACTGTCATATAGTAGTGCTTGAAAGCATTTATCTGTGTGCAAATATGAGATCAGGCTTGTTTAAGAATTTTATCTACAAAATATCTTCATAAACATATTTAATATATACATATAGAGAGGATTTGGCATAAAATAACCAATAATGGTTGATATACCATAAAACCCAACTAAACCAGAGATATAATTTTTATTTATTGCAGAATTTTTGTCCTCATCTTGGTAGTTTTTTTTTGTGTTGGTTTTTCTTTCACTACGTTTCGGCCAAATTTCACCTTTGGCCTTCTTCAGAACGCCTCGGGGCTCGTGGCACAGTGGATAGAGGCGTTGAGTCTCTACAGTTCCAGGTGAGCATTGTCAGAAGATAGCGGTTTCAAATCCTTCCCAAGCCGGCCAGAGGTTTACTTGATCAAAAACGTGGTGTGATAGACAACAACTATGGAAGGCAGTAATTACTGGAAATACGGTTACAAGACTCATCATTCCTATCTGAGGTCGCGGTAGAAATCACCTGAAGAAGACCAGAGGTGAAATTTGGCTGAAACATAGTGAAAGAAGAACCAACCAAAAAAAAAACTACCAAGATGAGGACAAAAAGTCCGCAATATATAAAAATTAATTCTCAGATTAAGAAGCCTCATCTCAAAATGATCCAACTAAACCAAACCATATATATTTAATATATATGCATAAAGAGGATTTGGCATAAAATAACCTATAATGGTTGATATACCATAAAACCTAACTAAACCAAATCATATATATTTAATATATATGTATAAAGAGGATTTGGCATAAAATAACCTGTAATGGTTGATATACCATAAAACCCAACCAAACCAAATCATATGTATTTAATATATATGTATAAAGAGTATTTGGCATTAAATAACCTACAAAGGTTGATATGCCATAAAACCAAGTCCTATATGTTTAATATACATATATAAAGAGGATTTGGCATTGAATAACCAGTAATG
>CAUZXS010000385.1:0-117727 GCA_963585895.1 Sepioteuthis lessoniana
GGGGCTTGGTGGTTGTGTTGTTTTTGGAAAATTGACACAATGTGGTGGTTGAGTCTTTGAGTTGGTGAAATGTCTATGAAAAAAAATTGCTACGTGTTTTTTAAAAATCAAAAAATATATTTTTTTTTTTTTTTTTTTTTAAATTTAAGATTTAAAAAATTTTTTTTGAGTTTTTATTCATTATCTTATTGGTGTTTATCTGTTTTCAGAAAATGTTATTCCGGTGTTGCTTCGAGAATTATGCTCTTCCAATCTGACATCACGACAACATCTTGAGACGCAGCAGGCACTCTTCAAGCAGTTTGCTGAAATTCTGGATTTTGTATTAAAATTTGATGATCTCAAGGTGAGTTTTGACAATTGCTCACTGCTTTAATTTCCTTCAAGTCTCTTATCTAAAAAGACTTATAAGCCATCGTCCTATCAGCAGGGTTTAGATTTTGCTGACTGTAACCTCTCTATGATTGGGTGTGTGTATGTCTGTAATATTTACAAGCCTCATTTCTCTTATATCTTAGGTTAATATCTCACCAAAAATTAAGTTAATCCAAATGCTATATTATATTGGTAGCTCTTAGGTTCTCTACAAGTATACAAATAATTTAAATAATAGAAAATAACTGTTTTAAGAACTCTCAGGAAGCTACAAGATTTTTCTAACAGTCTTAGCGTTGCCAAAAAAAAAAAGAATATAGGTGAGTCAGTTGTATTGGGAATTCTGCTACAGCGACCTTAACTCTGGCTTATCCATTGATTCATGGACTAGAGAGTCTGGCCCAAAGAATCCAAACTCTAGAACAAAAGTTGCTAAGAGGATAAATTCAGTAAAATACCATTTTCTGACATCATTGACCAATTCCTTAATTTTTATGTTTGGATATTTTCATTTTTCTTAACGAACTCATTGTAACTTAGCAATTACTATTAAAGACTCATCAGTTGTCTTTAGACAGTTTGACAATATATTTTTTGTCCTTCTCTGTCTTTAGATTAACACTCGGGTTAAACAATTTGGCCTTGGCGTTTGGATATTTGTATTATATGCTGTAATTAAAATCTCTCCTTTCACTCTTTGATTATATTATTTTTATTGTGTTATGCCAACTGTAACACCCCCCCTCTCTCTCTCTCTCTCTCTCTCTCTCTATATATATATATATATATATATATATATATATATATATATATATATAGTGAGAGAGAGAATAGAAATAATCATACGTTCAATGACATATTGCTACTGGGGTTGTGGGTATATGGAAATATTTTCTTTTAAAAAGCCAAAAACCCCAAAGAAATTTTTACATTTTTTTTTATTGTAAAAATAAAGGCGTTCGTAGTAAATGGGCTTTGGTACCTAAATTCACATCCTTAATCATTTAACTGTGTGCAAAAAAAACCTCTTAGTATTAGAAATACTTGAAAACATCTAACTCTGTGCAAACAAATGAGTCCTGAATCATGTAAAAATTGTTACCTAAAAACTATTCATTTAGAAATTATATGTATGAACAAGATTTGGCATTAGGTAACCTACAAGGTTTGATATGTTGTCAAACACAACCAGCCAACCTTGGGGAAGATATGCATCCAACTATTCTTCTAGTTATGTGTATATAGTAGGGTAGATTTGGCACTTAAACCTTGATATTGCAACTGGTCTAGGAGAGGGAAAATTGGGAATTCAAACCAGTTGTACACTTGGAGAGGGATGGGTTTCGCCAGGCTATTCTGGAGGAGTTTTTGTAGTGTAGTGGCTAACATGACATCATAGTAAGCAAGTTCAAACTCCAGTCATGCTATTACATTCACTTTTGGACTTGGCCCAGTCAACTGGGGCTACAGAATACACTGACTGCATCTCTGGAGAGGAGTAGTCTCCCCCGCTCATGTGTGTCCTGGATATGACACTAAACAATCTAATGGTGAGGCTCCAGTAATACTGGAACTTTGGGGAATGTGGAGTACTCCTTCATTGCCATTGCTCCCAGATTGATAGCACCTGATAGGGTTCTATCTATGGGTCAAATAGGACTAAACTGTGCACTTATGCTAAACTAAATTGTTTGAAATAGAATGATTTTTACATTTAACTATGTGTAAACAAATGACTGATGTTTAATTGAATTGTTAGTGATATGTAGCAATAGTTGGAACCATTTAACTTTTTTGACTCAACTGAATTGTTTGAAATAGAATTGTTTATATGTATAAAAATGGATTTTGGATTAAATAACCTATAGTGGTTGATATGCCATAAAACCAACACAAACCAAACTTCTTGACTAATATCCTTGAGAAAGGTATAAACTCCATATCACCTTAGCTATGGGTTAAATAGTATCACTACTGTTCTACAAGGATGATTTTGGCATTAAATGACTCCGGGAGGTTGATATGCCATCAAACCAAGAAGCAAGCTTTTTCTGCTGGAGACATGCTAGATGCATGGTGTCCCCACAACTGAACCAGATTACAGGATTAGTGATGCAGAAAAATAAAGTGTGTTTTTCTTTTTAAAATATCCCTTATTCAAAGCCATAATGTTTTTACCAACCCCTCTGCATGAGTAGGATATGACACAGGGTCAATTTTTTAAGTTTAACAGGCTTGAATTCAGTATTTTCCTTCTCTTAGACTAGTTGCCATACCAAGGCTTAAGAGCTCAGTCTGACCTTTTATTTTACCCACAGCTGGAGGGAGAATAGTTAGAGTCATACCTTTCCCAAGAGTATTAGCAGTATGTGAAACTAGCAGCTTTGCCCAAGATTGGAACTTGGGTTACTGTGTCAATTTCCTACAGTGATAACCATTACACTACAAGTGTCTCCTCAAAGTGAATATTAGTTGCTTATGAAACTTGTTTTTTAAATGAAAGGAAAGTATTTAATGTTCTTATGATTAAAGAAATTTGTTAATGCTGCTTGTTGTACACTATTTTCTGTTATAGCAATTACTGGTTGATTTGATTCTAAATTGTATTCAATCTTTTTCTTTTCTAGATGACCACCCCTGCAATCCAAAACGACTTTAGTTATTACAGACGAACTGTCAGTCGAAAAAGAATGGCTAATGATGTAAGCAAAATTCCATTTATATTCTTTTCATTTTGATTCTTTCATCTCTTTAACTTTACTCTACACATTAAATCTTTAATTCATTGTTTCTCTTGTCCTATTGATAGGGCTTTGTTTCTCTTGTCCTATTGATAGGGCTTTGTTTCTCTTGTCCTATTCATAGGGCTTTGTTGCAAGTAAGTAAAGTTGGTGACCGTAGTCGAGGGTGACCTGAAGGCTCTCTTTTCTATAGCTACTACACTGAGGAGGGTGCTACTCCTTAGATTGCTCCACTTTACCCTTGATATGTACCTTGTAATGCTGAGTGTTAAGGAAGTAGGTACCAAGTAACATTTTTAAAGTCTTTGGAATGACCTGACCTGAGATTGAATCACGGTCTCCCGGATCATTGGCGAACACTCTACCAACTAGGCCAATGAGCCGGTCCCAAGGTTACTGAATGAGAAATAACCAAAACGGACGTTGGAAATGAAATGTAAATCTTTGTAACATTTACAAAATACAATACTTGCCAGTGGCATGAAGAAGAGCGTCTTCTCATAGGTGCTGCATTCAGTTGTCGGGTCGCACTTCAGCCGGCCGTGTTAGCTGCGGCGCGGATCTGGCTGGGTGTGTCTCGGTAGCTGGATTTTTCCTACGGTCTCGGGGGACCCCCCCCCCGGCTTTTACTCCCTTTGGGGGGGTTTGATCGCCTGGCGCCTGAGGTGCCCCTAATAAGGGGAATGCCGACAAGGCCATGGGCATTTTTGGGAAATGCCGGGCGCATGTGGGCTACAGCCCTGCGCCTGGACCCACCAAAAAAAAGGCCTTGTGCCACACTTTCACGTTCAGTGGGGCGTGGAACAAATACCGTGGCATGAAGAAGATAACTGTTGCTAATAGTGACTACTTAGTATATTTTCACCCTCTCACAATAGTGTCCCACATATTCATGAGGAATAGGACATACCCATTAATGTTCATAGGTAGGGTATATAACAGGCTTAGAATACATTGACCATATCCTCTGCAGCTGGGTAAGACTGTCCACCTCAAAAAAGGCTTGTCCTGGGTGTGACACTAACTCCATCTGATGGTGAGGCTCCAATTCTTGGGAGTGTGGAGTCACCCTTCATTACCATTATTCCCAAGTCCATTAAAGTCCCATCTTTGGATTAAAGAGAATTGTTTGAAAAGGTTTAGTATTAGACCAGAATACTTGATATCATATAACTGTAAATCATTTGTATTAACTCTTTGATCTCTGACCCCCCAGAGCCTATATCTAACATCTACTAATTCAGTGGGATCTTTGTACTGATACTGGTGAAATGAACTCAAAGGTTAAGAATAGTTACTTAAAGCTATAATTGTTTATTATTAGTTACTTGAAACTATTCGACTGTGTGCAAATTATTGTAGTAAGAATAGTTGCCTGAAGCTAAAATTGTTTACTAAGGAATATTATTAATTACTTGAAACTATACAACCATGTGCAAATTATTTGTATTAGATTGGAATATTAGGTATCATATAACTGTGCAAAAAAAAATTTTGAATACACAAATGTAAATATAAATGTACAATTATCGTGATTCTCTAACTTCTAGGCATAAAATAACTCTTGACAGGTTGACATGCCGATGAAATCATTGTTTCTCGGTTGGTTATAAAAATCCAAGGGAGTTAATTCGTCCATTTCATTGAAACAGTTCTGATATTCAAGATTTTTGTTTCCCTAAAGCAAGCTTTTTTAAACCTGAGATGAAACTTAAGCTGAAAGGAAAGGTGATAGAATGTAACATTCAAATGAATTTGTTTTTTTTGTTTTTTTTTTTTTGTTTTTTTTTAATTGGTTTTATTTAAATAAAATTGAGAAATCGGAAGCTATTTACACTTGAAGTACAAAATGTGTATTCTTAAATGATTTTTTAAATTTTATTTCTGTTTTTATTATTTAACCAACTTTTTAATCATTTTCAGTAAAACATCTGAATTTTCTTAACTGTTCATATATGGATGCTGTTTGGAATAAAATCAGACAGTATGGAAAATTAAATGGTTAAGTTTCACTGTAAGAGTAATTTCATAAGAAATTAAATTTCATTTTACAAAAATGGAGTCTACACATGACAAAGTTGGAGAGAAGCATACTATATTTTTTCCTTATTTTATTTTTTTCAATGTAATTAATTGTAGTACACCATAGGAACACATATAACCACAACTTTGATTTAATTAATGTTTATGATAAAAGAAAATAAGCAGAACAAAATTTGTCACAGCAAAAATACATAGTTCATAAAACTACTATCAATTTATATCAAGGTTTTTATATATCCTCTATCCTCACCAAGTTAATACTCAAGGAATGTGGGATATCAAAAAACAAAAATGGCAGAACTGAAACAAAACAACTTATATTAATAAGGTCCAAAGCTTAAACAATACAAGATATCTAAGAAAAATAGGAGTGAAAAAAATAAAAAGTGGTATTCTTTTGTTTCTTTCTCTCTCTCTCTCTATTGGTAGACTTTTTAGGAAAGTAAAACTTCCTTTGTTATTCTTATAGTAAAACATGTCAATTAAGTTTTCTGTATTGCCTTAATTTCCTCATATAATATATATATATATATATATATATATATTGGTCTTGTTGGTAGAGTGTTTGCCAATGATCCAGGAGACTGGGGTTCAATCCCAGGTCGGGTCATACCAAAGACTTTAAAAATGGTACTTGATACCTACTTGCTTAAAACTCATCATTACAAGGTACCGATCAAGGGTAAAGTGGAGCAATTCAGGAAAAGGAGTAGCGCCCTCCCTTACACCTTGATGTAGTAGCTATTGGAAAGGGAGCCTTTGGGTTGCCCTCGACTACGGTTGCCAACTTATATATATGTAAGCTCTATCATTGATATTGAGCACTGCAATTTGTATATTGAGAGATTAGTAGCGAAGCCTCAAGTCCAAGAGTCATATTGAGTAGATAACGTGTAAAAAGTTTTTTTAATTTCTTAAAGAAATAGGTGGATGATTGCTTAAAGAAATCACCAAAAGAGAGTAATGACAGTGGGTGGGTAAGGTTGAAATATTCTGCTTGATTTGTATGTTAATCCATTAAAGAAAATCTTTTCATACACATAACTGTACAATTACGTCATTTTAAATTGAGGAATTCAAGCAAATCTAACTTCAATAATAAAGACTTGTTAAAACCGACACTGGGAGAGTGGAAGCCAGCTTTCAGAAAAGAAAAGTCATTATATCTCGATTACACATTGGTCACACAACACTTACGCACTCTTTTATAATCAAACAAGAACAACCACAGTGTACAGTATATCAAACACTCTAAACTGTTTAACATTTTCTCATAGAATGCTGAGCTTCTCGACAATATTTTTTAAATACAAATGATATGAAGGTCCTATTTTTTAAATGTCAACAGGGATGATGTTTTCTTTCTTTAGAGAAAAAAAAAATTATACCAAGAGATTAATGTAAACAATACTGTACCAAGTAATTGTTAAAAAAACAATCCTAGAGGATTTTGACATATTGTTAAAAGAAATAAATAATTAAAACTTTTAAGAAAGAAGAATACAAAAAAATATAAATGTAACTAAATACACAATGTAATTTCCTAATCTTTAGGCATGAAATAAGTCCAGACAGGTTGAAAAACCATTAAAATCATTCAACAAGTATTTTTCTTAATTTAATATTAGTCTTTTATTGTGTAATTGTGTGAAGTAAGATAATGCTCTGTCCAAAATTCTTGGCTTTCAGTGTATAATAAAAGAGGGGTTTGCTTGAAATATTGGACTTACAGATTGAACATAAAACTTATGATTCTTATTGTTTTCAGGACAGCAAAGAAGGAGAAACTGAAGTGTCGAATGAAATGGCGAATCGGATGTCTTTATTTTATGCACATGCCACGCCCATGCTGAAGACTTTAAGTGACACAACTACAAAATTTGTAACACAGGTCAGTCACAACTCTCCCCCAACCCTATTCTTTGTTTCATGAACAGATTTCTTTACAGTATTTTATTTTCTACAAATTATTCTTCCTACTTCAGGGTAAAAATATCTTCAAGCCTTACATAAGAAGCTTGTGAATTTTATGAATGGTATTTAAAAAAACATTTTTTTTATTGGAATTGAATGTCTTATCTGCTATAAAATTTGCAATTAGGAGAGAATTTGTTATTGCATTTCTCTTCAAAGAAAATGTTCTCTTAAATGTTTTGTTTTTGGTTGGTTGGTTCAAAAATATTTTTAATTTCAATTTGCACTTTTATACTTATGTTTAAAAAAAAATCTAACTTTAAGGATGAATCTTGGAAAGAGGTGCCTAATACAACTATAATAATTGACTGGTAGATCACTAAGGTAGTTTGGAGATTTGAACACCATTAAAAATAAAATGTTAGCCATTCAGTGCAATTCATCAGATTGATGTAGTGACCATAAAAGTATTCAATTATGCCATAAGGGTTCATGCAGTGATGCAAGGTACACAAAATATATTGTGTGTGTATATATATATATATATATATATATATATATATAGTATTTACATGAATATTTTTACCATTTTTTAATACAGGTAGATCATTATGATCTGATCGAGAGTTAGAAAATTAATCCCTAAAGTTCAATATTTATCTTGTTCTACCATTATTATATTGGTTTCCACCAAACATTTGAATGGCTTTGACTAATTATAAGAATATCTTTTCCACATCCAGAAATATATAAATATGTATTTTTTATCTAAAATGTATTCCATGTTAATCTTTATATTTGTTTTCTAAATTGTGTACAATTAACAAGAGTTGGGTTTAAAAAACCAAAAGCAAATTTTATATATTTATTGACATTTTAATTGTCTTAATACTTTCTCTATCATTTTAAACTATACAATATTTTTTTTACTCCATATCAATCTAAAATCAATTTTGAAAATTATCAATAGTATAATAAAAAAATTAAAGCCCCTAAAGTTGATTGGCAAGCAACTTCGAGTATTTAAATTAATAATGTTAAATTACCTTTTCACTTTCCTGATAGAGCTGGTATCTAATTGATAACTGAAAAAGAAAAAGGGTACCAAATCTCGTAAACAGGTTGAATTATTCTGTGTAGTTGATTGGCTATTGCAAAGCTGCAACATCCAATCTGTGTGCACATGTAGTCTGCATTAGTCCAACTATTATAAAAGTTAATGTTTAATCACAGAGGGTGCATCAGGGCCTGTTCCTTCTCCCTGAAAGGATTGACCTGGTGATGGGAGTAGGATGCTGAAAGACCCCAAATTCCTCAATGCCCCAAGTTAATTTGTCACTCCTATGTAGCATATATTCAGAACTGGTAATTTTTACTCCATTGCATTTTTTTTTTCTTTTTAATAATCATTTTGACTTTTTTCTTTCTCAACTATTTTCTAGTTAAGGGGGTGTCCTTGTGGTGTAATGGTTAACGCGATGGACTGCAGAATTGTAGTAAGCGAGTTTGTACTCCAGTCGCACTATTACGTTCACTTTCGGGCAAATACCCTTGGGAAAGGTATGAACTCCTTTATCCTACCAGCTATGGGTTAAATAGTACCGCTACTGTTCTTCTAGGAGAATAGCTTTGGCATTAAATAACCTACAAAGGTTGATATGCCATTAAACAAAGAAACCAAACCTATTTTCTAGTTAAGAATCAGATGTGCACACACATCGCATTTACTCTATTATTTTTTAGATTTAAAAATTTTTTTTAAAGCAGCTCTTATAAAAAGCCTTATTTAGTTACTATTTTAACTAAAAACTTTTAATTTCTCATATTAAGAACTAGGAAATTTCTAATTAGAAAGATGTCATTTTCACCGTTTGGGAGAGTCCCTGGAGTGTAGTGGCTAACATGCTGGACTGCAACCTCATAGTGAGTGAGTTCAAACTCTAGTCATACTATTACATTCACTTTCAGATGAATACCTTTTGAGAAATGTATGAACTCCTTTGTATCCTCAGCTAGAGGTTAAATAGTACCACTACTGTTCTATAAGAATGGCTTTGGCATTAAATAACCCACAAAGGTTGATATGCAATTAGACAAAGAAACCAAACCTTAGATTTTCACAAGTACAGATACTACTTTCTCATACTAATTGTTTGCAAATGACTATCATTTAATAGAAATAGTCGCTTGAAACTATACACTCATTTGGTGAAAAGCCTTTCAACAATAAATAACCCAACAAGGGTTGTCTTGCCATAAAACCAATGAAACCCACATTCACAAACAAATTTTACACCTGGCACTTTCAAACTGTACCCCAGGGTGTAGATATTTCTTTTTTTAAAAAAATCTCTATTCTATTAAAAAAAAAAAATGAATGGTTGCTATGCAAAGCCTTTTAAGTATCTGCCTATCTCCCTGAATCCAAAATATAGTGCTTACAATGCATAATAAAATGAAGCTCTGCGTGAAATATTAGGCTTACAGTATAGAAATAAATAAGTGAATCGGTGCTTCACCCAAAATATTAGGCTGATAGATTCAAAGAGTTCACTAGAAAAAAAAAATGGTTGTTTCACATTCATTGTAGAAAATTTGATATCACTTTGGATTTTAAATACAACTCTAGAAAATAAAATATTCCTGAAATTTCTAATCCTGAGATGTAGACATTTTTTTCTTTTTTCTTTCATTGTAAATTTAAATTTCTGTTTTTCTCACAGAATTTTACCACCTTATTTACTACCATTGTCCAGTAGTTGTTACACTTACAAATGAATTTCATCCACTAAATGTAACAACTATCATGGGATGGTAGTATTTATTTGAATAGTTTTATCTGAGGAATTGATAATTAGCTAAAAATTTTTGCAAAAATACAGTTTCTAAGTTAATCTGCTTTTTTCTTATTCTGAGAAAATGACTCTATTTATCAATCTTCTGAAAGGAAATACAGTAGTCTCCCTTGACAATGTGGGTGTCAATGAAATTCAATCACGAGATTGGGGGTGTGTGTTATGGACGCTGATCAATTAGCAGTCATAATAGGTAACAAATATTTATCACATAAAAACTAGTATTTAAACAAATACTCAGAGGCACTTTTCGATCTTTAATTTTAATTGAATAATAGCACCAAAGTAATTAGACCTTTTTTGTTAGCAGAATATACAAACTGTATTCCTGGCAGATGGGTAAAGTCCCTCCCCCACAAAAGAAGGGCATCCTAGTAGTGACACTAAACTGCATCTGATGATGAGGCTCCAATCCTGGGCATTGTGGAGCACCCTTTCATTGCCATTACTCCAAGGTTCACTCCGACTTGGAGTGGTAGATGTTAGGATCCAATCTATGGGTCAAATAGATCTGTTTAAAAAGTGTTTCTAGTTAATAGGACAATGTGCAAACAAAAATAAACCCTTTTAAGAATTGACTGTACAAAAAATGTAAATATTAATATACAATGAAGGTAATTCCCTAATTTCTTGGCATGAAATAACCCTAGATGGGTTGACATGCTATTAAAATCGAGTAAAATAATCAAGAAGCATTATGAAGTATATAAAATTTCAGTATTTAAAGGTAATTGCATATTTTTATTAATGACTTCTATAAAGTATTTCTGGATAGCACTAAGATAATAATTCATATGCACACACCCTTTTCTTAAAGGTACCTTGTGAAAGAACTAAAAAGAAAAAATGATATATAAGTAAAACTTATATACATTCATTTTGTTCATATGTATATTAGTCATATATGGATTAGTGGAAGAATTGATAACATTTTGAGAAGTTTGCTTATTAAACCTGGATGAGAATTGAAAGAATGTTTTGGAATCAGTTTTCATTGAGCTTACTGTAAATTGCAGCCTACATGTCGATCTCAAAATTTTTAATTAGAAATTCTGGGTTAGACCTATACCTGTTTTATAGATCAATCCCCAAACATACAGTTGGGTACTGGTTGGCCAAAATTTACCCAGTAGGCCTAAATGAGGATAGGCTATGATAAACTGTTGCAACAGTATATGAGTTTATTGGAGTTTAACTTTATAAATGTCTGGATAAATAGTTTAAAAATTACAATGTGGTATCTTGAAATCAAGGCTTTAATCATCAATATGAAGTAAAGTTTGTGACCTTAGTTGAGGGTGACCTGAAGGCTCCCTTTTCAAGAGCTACCACACCGGGGTGTAGGGAAGGGCACTACTCCATTCCCTGGATTGCTCAACTTTACCCTTGATCCTTGCCTTATAATACTGAGTGTTGAGCAAGATGGCATCAAGTACCATTTTTTGAGTCTTTAGTATGACTCGACCTGGGATTGAATTCTGGTTTCCTGGACCAATGGCAAACACTCTACTCATTAGGCCAATGGCCTGGTTTAAACTGGGCCATTGGTTTAAAGTTTGGTTAAATCATTAATATAGTAATCCTCAAGTAACCTTTATTTAAACTGCCCAATCAGCTGGGGCTGTAGAATATGCCAACTGCATCTCTGTAAAGGAGTAAGACCCTATCCACTTACACCAATGAGTGTCTTGCATATGACACTAAACCATCTGATGGTGAGGCTCCAGTTCTGAAGCTTTGGTGAATGTGGAGTACCCCTTCATTACTATAACTCCCAGGTCCACTTTGACCTGAAGGGATAATACCTGGGAGGATCCCAACTATGAGTCAAATAGAACTGATTAATCGTTTACTATTCTGGAAATGATTTAACTGTGTGCAAACAAATGAGTTCTGGCTTGTGTAAAAATTGTTACCTACCAACTATTCATTTACAACTCGTATATATTTAATGTATATATATGTACGTATAAACAGGATTCTGCATTAAATAACCTACAATAGTTGATATGACATTAAACCTAATCAACCCAAATTGTGTATGTACATACATATATATATAAACCAGATTTGGCATTAAATGACCTTGAAAGGTTGATATATTGTAAAACACAACCAACCAAACTTTATTGAAAATATTGTGCCATTTTAGTACAGTAATAATGCCAATATGTGTATATTCAATAAACTACCATTATATCTCATTAAACAGTCATTACTCCAGTTGTGTATGGTGTATGTAATTTTTCTCTGAAATCAGAATTGCATCAGCTATATATGAAACAGGCAAATCTAACTCATAAGAGCTTATTTTCATATGAGTTCTCAATCTGTTGTGCTCTCATGAAAGTGCACAGATAAACAACATAGCATAGTTGTCTGCCTGAGTGCTGTGGTGTTCCAGTAACTGTTTACATCAGCTGTTGGAAATGGCATGTGATAGTTTTATTACATATAATACTTCATTTGTATTACAGTTTTATCATTTCATATTAATCTCTGTGTTAAAATCATGTTTAGTGAGCATTTTAAGTTTGTAGTTGTCTGAAAGAGTAATGGTGATTGTTAGGCATACTGTTCCACTAGTTGATCACTGTGTTAATGGTTTGTATTTAAGCCCTGGCCTATAAGTTGACTCCTAGTTTTGTAGAGATGTTTTTCAATCTTTAAAGGTTGATTTGTTCACTGCAATTTATATATATATATATATATATATATATATATATATATATATATATCCAAAACTGTGCTATATCATGAAATTCTTATAGTTGGTTCTGGAGAGATGATTAGCCGCTAAAATCTGTTTATTTTACTGAGGAGAAAAAAAACCCTGAAATAAACTTTCTATTAATTTGCCATATGAAGTTTATATAAAATGAATTACATTTCCAACAATTTTTTTTTTGTTTCTTTGTTCTGTTGAGAAATTACTTTCTGAAAATTAGTTTTCTTTACCTCTCTGAACCATTATTTCTTTGGCACTGAGCTCTCAGAATTTACAAAAAATACCAATCACAGGACTTCTTTGTTTAAAGCTATCTCATTATTTCATTAAAAGAAAAGCTATGAATGATTGTTTTATTAGGTCTTTTATTAATATCTGATGTGACCTCCCTGAATCTGAAATATTAAGCCAAGGGTATATAGTAAAATATTGCTTTGCCTGAAATTTTGGGCTTACAGTGTATACTAAAATTGTGTTCAAACTGAAATATCAAATCTATGGGTTCAAAGTGTTAATGGCAAACCTGGTAGTATTAAAGCCACCTTTTTATCTGAATTTCACCCAAGATTTGTCAATGTTTGTTGATTGAAAAATAAAGGAATTTGTATTCAATTCCAGTACATCTTTTAGAAAATTATCTCAAGATGTTTGTTCGCTGATTTCATTAGATAAGAATTAAAGGATTAACTGTCATTTGAATTTTTTTCTTAAAACTCAAATATTCTTTTTTCATGTATGTAAATATCTTTTGTTCTTCAATTATGTCATATAGAATGTTTTTTCTCCAACATCATTGTAACAAGTTTTTGAATATTTAAAAAAAAAAAAAAAAAATTTTTTTTATTCCAGAACTTCAGATAGTGGTGGAGAATTCAGCTTTGATTAATTATAAATTTTTATTCTCATGAATTAAAATATTGAGTTTAATTCAATTAAAACCATGTTTTACAGAAGAAAAAAAATTCAACACTAATGAATAGTTGAATTTTAAACAAGTAAATTTCATAAGAAGTTAAAGGGGGTCAGTGATTATTTTTTGCTATTACTCCAACATGACTACAATATGGGATAAAAAAAAAAATGGACCATTTTCTTATTGCTACAAATTTTAATGAAGTTTCATTAAAATTGTGGTAATAATAAAAGATAGTTTTTTTTTTTTTTTTTTTTTTTTTTTTGTCTAGTACTGTATATTCAAATGCTATTACCCAGAAGCTTTGAAAAGCATTTTACCCGGGGGACACAAAAACATAATGAGATTCAGGAATACTGTTTTTTAATTAAACGAGAAATTGTTAAGAACAATTTTAAGTGGGGCTAATTTACTTTTATTCTTTTGACTGCTTAGGTACAGGTTAAGTTTTTCTTCTTACATTAATTGTCTTATGTTTTAGAACTCAATGTCACTTATAATTTTAAACTTATTTTTGAAAATTGCCAAGACTAATTTGGCACTATAGAATGGTGGTGATATCTTGACTTTTTTTTTAATATATATATATATATATATATATATATATATACACTACTTATCATTGCTGAGGTTGACTCAAACAGTGTTTTATGCTTTATATACTCAAGTATCATCTGATACTTTCTGGGACTATTTGTTGACTTTTGCTACTGGAAATTGTAGGCATACCCATTGAAATCTTGTACATGATGCATTGTAGGCGACCTTGGTCAAGGGTGACCCGAAGGCTCCCTTTTCAATAGCTACTACACCAAGGTGTAGAGGAGGGAGCTACTCTATTCCCTGGATTGCTCCACTTTATCCTTGATCCTTACCTTATAATGCTGAGAGTTAAGCAAGGTGACATCAAGTACCATTTTTTGAGTCTTTGGTATGACTTGACCTGGGATTAACTCCAGTCTCCCAGACCATTGGCGAACACTCTACTCATTAGCCAATGGCCCGGTACATGATGCAATCTCTTATATTAATCTAAAATCTAAGTTTTGGAAAGTCACATGATATACAAGTATATACAGTAATACTAATACAGTACCTATAAAAAATGATATTTATGTATAGATTAGTACTTAAGATCAGAGTATAGTATCTGTATGCTTTGCATATAATTACAATTTGGTATCCTTAATTGTAGGGTTATTTTGTTTAAATTTATGATATAAAATATGTATTTGAAAACAATTATTTCAAAATGCTTTTTGATTTGAAATATGTTTAGTACTTTTTAATTTGATTATTGTTATATTTGTATTAAATATTTTAGTACTTAATACTAATTTAAACTACTGTTCGATAATTTTAATTCTTCCTCAGAAAAGTATAAATGTATAAATTATTTTTTCGCTGAATTTATTTTTTGTGATATTTGTATTTCCATGGGTACAGATACTACACTTTGATCCTAGACATGAGTGCTTGGTGAGGTTATCTCTTGATCTTAAAACGGTTGTACAGATATTAGACTCTCATCCTCACAAAAGTTTAAGATAATTAAAAAAAGAAGAGTCATACTGTTCCTTATATACTCTACTTATGAATATGTGTTTAGATAAAATATCCAATAAAATGGAAGAAAAAAAGATGTTAAAACCAATCTGGTCTGGTAGAGGATTTATATATTTGACATTTCTCCTTACATGTGCCTCCATAAGATTAGGGTGGAAAAAAGTTTTTTTTTTTTTGTTTTTTTAAATGACCAAGTTATTGTTCTTCTAAGTCTTTATTCATGGTGGATATTTAGGCTTGTGTATTGGTTTTCTTAGTTTAGGTACCAAGTTTAAATCATTCTTAATTTTTTTTTTCCAAAGCTTTCAAGCAGATTACTTACTAGCAGAGTGGCTAAAGTGCTGGACTGTGATCTCATGATGAGTGAGTCTGAACTCCAGTCACTTTATTATTATTACTTTTGGATGAATAATCTTGGGAAAGGTATAAACAACCTCCTTATGGTTATTGTCATAGGAAATGGACACAGCGACATGAGTTCAAATCCTGGACGAGACTGACTGCATTTCACATAGCACTAATACCCTTGGGAAAGGTATGAATCCAATTATTCTCCCTCCAGCTATGGGTAAAATAGTAGGGCAGACTAGGTTCTTCAGCCTTGGTGAGGCAACTAGTCTAAGAGAAAGAAAACTCTGCTTAAAAAATTGACCTTGTGTCATATCCTGCCCGAGCGGAGGGGTTGATAAATATGCATAAACAACTTCCTCATCACTCCAGCTATGGGTAAAATATTACCATTACTATACTTCTACAAGAATGGCTTTGGCATTAAATAACCCATGAAGGTTGATATGCTATTAAACAAAGAAACCAAACCCAAATCTTTTCAAGCCCCTACTTTGATGATGTAGTGGTACTCCGGGTTGAAGTTATGGAGAAGATACAAATAATTGGAAATATGTTTATATGACTTAGATATTCCGATTTTTTTTTTTCCCTCCCCATTTTGAAATTTATACAATGAAGTTTTAAACTATACTTTCAGGTTTTAAAATGATTGTGATAATAAAAAAAAGAAAATCATGAATAATGTTTGTTTTGTTTTTGATGTGATGCATTTGGCAACAAATTTAATGGTTGGAATACACTTGACTATAAAATAAAAATTTTGCAAATAAAAAAAAAGAAAGAAAAAATAATTATTGGAGTTTTACAATACTACTTTACACTATTGGAGTCAAGTGGGTATATCACACAAGAGTGTTTATCAAAGAATTTTTTATTCACTGGTACTTCTAAAAATGACTGTTTTTACTTAGGTTTTAAAAGGAATTTTTAATTTTTATTTTAGGACTCGGGTATATTAAACAAGAGGCTCTTCTGGGATAGGGATAATGCACAAAATCCAAAATTTTTAAGTAATGGAGACTAAAGTTGCATTTTGCCCTACCTTAATTGTATTTTGGTGACTCAAATTGATCTCTGCACCAAAAGGGTTAAACTTTCAACTGTTGAGCTTGATGCTTCTTTACTAGAGATATATCCACTCTTGTTCAATTCTCTTTGGGATATTTATTATGATTCAGTAATCCCACATCCATGGAGGATGTATTCCTAGATTCCCAGTTGATACCAAAACCTATATATGTACTGTCTTTTCCATCAGCACAATAAAAAATTAGTAACAGTAACTAATTATAAAACAGACAAAATATAACAATATACTGTAATAAGTTAGGGGATGAATAGAGTATTTGCCCTTACGATAGATTTGAGCAACCTCAGCATATGATTTAGTTAAATCTATTAAGCAAGCCACCATATGTAGTTAGATCTTTCTCAGAAAATGACCTTCAATTCTTTCAGAAATTCATTTTCAAGCAACTTTAAACGGGGGATCCAATTTACAATGTATATATAATTCATAACTGAATCCTGACTTTGTATCTATCTTTGAGCACAGATGTTTACAATATAAACCAATTTATGCAGTTATTTCTCTGAAAATTGACCTTCAGTTCTTTCAGAAATTAATTTTCAAGGGACTTTAAATAGGGTATGAATTTACAATATACATATGATACATAACTGGATCCTGACTTTGTATCCATCTTTATAACTGAATGTTCACAAAATTAATTCAATATAAAACTCATTTATCTTGATTTTTTTTTTTTTTTTTTTTTTTTTTTTTTTTAAGAATTTTGACCTTTTCATTTAAAGAGTCATTTTATGACTTCCCTTTGGCATATCTGAATTGTCAGCATGGTAATTTTTTTTATATACTTTAGGGTTATTATTAAGTAAAATTTATGAATTGTTTATTTCTGGGGTTAACTGGTGGTGGTTGAATTGGTGGAAAACAAAGGGGAAACCCCTGCATTTATTTTTCAGTTGTAAGTTAAGTGGTTCACTTGTCATTGACAATTCAGATCTCCTGCAAGAGAGGAATAACTTTAGTTATTACTGATGAAATAAAAGACAAATCAATGTTAAAAGTTAAACCTTGAAAGGTATAATTACTATCTCTGCTTACAAAATTTTTCTTTGGTTGTTATAAAGGGATTTTAGAAAAAAAATTTTGATAGCATTTGAGATCTACAAGGTGTTTCAGAAAAACTGATAAGGTTTTGTAATTTAATAAATTTGACCAATTCTTGTTCAAAGGATCTCAAATTTTAACAGCATGTTTAGAAACAACTCAAAATTCTATGTCTAATGTCTCAATGCTGCCTTTTCTTTTCCAGTGAATAACATTTCTATGCCTGGAAATATAAATAAATGAATAAACATAAAATTTTGAGTTGTTTCTGCACATACTGTTAGAAATTAAGATCATTTAAATGAAAACTGATCAAGTTATTATATTAAGAAATTATATCAATTTTCTGAAACATTCTGTCAAATAAAAATAAAAGATGTTAATCATTTTATTCTCATCATCATATTAATTTCAGGAAAATATACATTCCATTTTTGAAGCAATATTTTGAGAGATATATTGTGTATTTAGGCAGCAGATTTTCTGGTCGGTATAATTTATCAAAGATGAAAAACAAAGATTTGGAATTGCTTTTTTTTATTAGTCTTTTCTTTTCTTTTTTTCTTTTTTTTTCTTTTTTTTTTGTTTGTTTGCAAGTGAGATGTTGCAAATGAGGATGAAGATTGTTATGTTGATCATATCAACATCGTCGACAATGACTAACAAAGGCTGAAAGTATATTTTCTCAGGTCATAGCATCAGAGATTTTGGTCAATTATTAAACAGGTTTCATTTTCATTTGCAACATGTCACTCGTGGACAAGAAAAAGGCAGATAAAAAAAAGCTCAATTCCAAATCCTTATCCGTCATCTTTAATTGTGTGTGTGTGTGTGTGTATATATATATATATATATATATATATATATATGGTCGGACAAATTTTTCCTAACTTTTATATTTCAATTGCTGTTGAAAATATCTTCAGTTATGTCATTTGAACCATGAAATGGTGACATCAAAAGTCAAAGACATTTCTTTCATATGAGTTTTTATGTATTTGAATTTCTAAATTGAATCAATTGCTTTCTCACTGCTTACATGTTTCAAGTTTAACGTTTGAAGCTGCTCTTAGCACTAAAAATGTGCTTTTTTACTAAAATCCTAAATCCTGCTTAAATTTCAATAAGTTTCCTAACATTGCGATTTATTAAAAAAAAAAAAATTATCTACTCATCTGTTAGATTTTTCCATCTTCAAGTTTGACTTTGAAGTTTATTTAAATCTTATGTTTGGAGGTTTGGTTGGCCTGATTGTATTTTTTTTTCTTGTATAATTGAATCCATAGATTAACATTAGTATGTATAAAGTGAAAAAAAAACAAAATGAATTTATACACTTTTTTCATAACATTACTTTGCTGCATTGAGATCTGTATCAAGAAAATTAAAGAAAGCTAATTTGAGGGACAAAAAAAGTAACTAAGAAATTAAAAAAGGTACTGAAAACTTCTTGACTCAACCAAGAATTTTTTATTTTATTTTAATTTTTTTAAAAACTTGGAAACTATGTTCCAACTGTACTGAACTTCAGGATGAATATGTAGAATAGCATGTATATTTCATGGCTGTAGGTCATTCCTTTCTTGGTTGGGCTGAGAACTTTTCTGCACTTTCTTGCATTGAGGCTATTTTAATTGTTTAAGGCACCTTTTACCCTCACTGGGACCATCAATGTTCCAGTTAAATTTGATTTTAACCCTTAAAAAGTCCTACTCAATGCATAATTTTGCTTATCCAAAACTTTAAAAAAAAAAGTAAGTAAAAGGGTTAAAGCTGTTGATTTTTTTTTTTTTTTTTTATTGATCGTAATTTTTTTTAAAGTTTAAAATTTTTAAGTTTTCATTAAGCCTTCTTAGAAAAATTTTTTAATTGTTTACTTTTTTTTAAAGTGTTGATTTGAGGTGGTTGATTATTTTCAACATTGCTCCTCCTCCAGGCATAAAAAATCCCTATTTTTAAACTGAAAAGCACCTTCCTCATAATTCATTTTTTTTTTTTTTATTTTATTTTTTATACATCTCTATTTTTCTCTTCTCTCTCTTTTTTTTTTTTTTTTTTTTTTTTTGTTTGTTTGTTTGTTTGTTTGTATTGAAAAACAAGCTAAACATCCGGAGGACAGATTGGCATTCCTTCATTCTGATCACTGTATTTTCTCCATAACCTGAAATTTATCAACATCTCCACCAGTTCTGAGTCACATCTAACATAATTGTTTTTAAGTATTCTTTGACCTTACAAAACAAAGATCTCTCAAATCATCTCACATTTGCAAAGCTGTTCATCTCTTTTTGTTACCTTAATTTGATAAAATATGTATAAATAAAAAGGGGGGGGGATAGAGGTGACTGTTTACATCGTATTTATTGTCAATTTCATCATTGTATTTTTTTAAACCTTGTGGTCACTGCCCCCTTGTGTCAATGTTCACATAAAATCACTTTGTATTGGTTGATATATAGCTATATATGTTTACTATTCACTGCTTTCCACAAGCAAGCATTCTCATATTTGTTGTTCTGCAGAAGGTCTTATTTCTAGTAGTTTTGAAAGCAATATTTCTTTTCAAGAATTTTGGTAAGTCTTGAAGAAAAAAAAATTTTTTTGTCTTTTTTTTTTTTGTCTTTTTTTTTTTTTTTTTTTTTAAGATAAAACTTTGTCAATTAATAGTATTATAAATTTTTCCTTTTCATCTTAATTGTTCAGTTACTTATATATATAAGCAAACTTATTTTTATTTCACTTTATATATACAAGTAGGTAATGATCATTTATATATATATATATATATATATATATATATATATATATATATAATCATTACTTGTATATATAAAGTGAAATAAAAATAAGTTTATACACTTGTTCCAAATTTTAGATAGTTTGTAACATTACTTTGCTGCATTGAAATTTGTATCAAGAAAACTAAAGGAATCAAATATAATTAAATACATGCACACACTCTCACAAAACAATATAGTGGTTTGCTGAAAACTTCAATAGGAGTAAGGAAAGCACACAAATTAGCAATGATAGAGGATGCACTCACTGAGATTAAAACTCATATTCACTTTTCTTTGGTTAGACCAGCTGTAATGTTAAACCAGGCTTTCCATTGCCTGTTGTCACTGAGAATTAATGATATGAAATTAACACGGCATCAATTAGACTAAATACATCTGGAACAATTTTTGAACTCCCTTATACCCCTAGCTATAGAAAAAGTAGTTATTGGAATAGTTACCAGTTATTGATAACATTGGTGCTAGAGAGGGTATTTAGTTACAAGGATCGTTAAATAAGTTTCCAGACTTTTTTCGTATGGGCACTTTTATTGATAGTACACACATGAAACTCTAGTCCCCTTCAAAGTAATCTCCTCTGGCTGCAATGTACTTGTACCATTCCAAAAACTTCTGGAAGGCCCCATGGAAGTCCTCTTGTGTGAGCGTGTCAATGACCTCCGTCACAGCCTCTTTCATCTCCTCAATTGTCTCATAATGACAGCTTCTGAGCTTAGGGAATAAGCAAAAGTCACAGGGAGCAAGGTCTGGACAATAGGGAGGGTGAGGAACTGTCTTGATGCCCATATTGGTCAAATAGTCTGTGACAAGGATAGAGTTGTGGACTGGTGCATTGTCCTGGTAGAAATGCCACTGACCCGATTTGGAGAGTGCTGGCCTCTTCCCTTGGAATCTCTTCCTGAACTCCCATAGTAACCCTAACCCTTTGGCCAATCAACTGTAGTGTTCTGACTTCCTTACTCCTCCAACACCTCTCATCATCCCTCATAGACTTCCTGGCTTCCTTGAATCTCTTATGCCACTCAAAAACTGATGCTTGATTCGTGCAAGATAGTCGAAAAGCAGTCTGAAGCATTCCATACGTTTCTGTGGCATTTTTTCCAAGTTTAAAACAGAATGTCATTGCATATTGTTCTTCTAAAGTGTCCTCATGTCCAGATTGCATTTTTGAAATTCAGCAGCTGTGACAATCAAGCTTTAGTAGGGTGTATTCCAATTCCCACTGTAGCTGTTCATTTGAATATGAAATCATAAAAATTGGTCAGTCATCTCATAAGAGGTATAGCAATAACGTAGTGAATTTTCAGGAGTCCATGACAATTTTAAATGCCTGTACAAAAACGTCTGGAAACTTATTGAATGCACCACATATATATCCACTCACCAAACTTCAATATTAATATATCCAATGATACACTAACACTGAATTGGCATGAGGAAAGACAAGCTCATTTACACATAGAGGATATATAAGATATATTATAAGAATACACAAATGTGTTCCAACAGATGAAATGTGCACATTGTTTTATGAACAAGCAGTATAATAAAAAAAGAGGTACCAAAAATTTAAAGAAATCTTGAGTTCTTTTGTGGGCAAAGCCATGTGGCTTTACATTTTAATGCTAATGTTGTTACGAATGTTGGAGACAAAGTCTCTCTTCTGTTCAACTTGGATAAAAAGGGAATGTCTTCTTTGGTCAAAGAACGGACCAAAAGAGTGTCTATACTGTTCAAAGAATGAGGACGAAAATGTCTGAGAAAGGATTCTCACATGACCTTGAGGAGTACAAAAAGACACCTCTGAAATCCAAATGAAGACATTTATTGTCTCCCTACAACAGGATTATTTATATAGAACACTTCTAGAAGTATGAAAGTACTGTTACCTGATTTGAATATATCCAGAAGCAAACAAAAATTTGTTTTCATGTCTGCACTTAGATACTCATTCTAATCTTTTATTTAATATTTTATTTCATATAGAATATTGTATTTTTTGACATATGCATAAAATTTCAAACTGGCAAAATTTAGTTCCTAGAACAATAATAGAAAAAAAAAAACAAATTTTGAAATAAAATTTGTTTGGTTCTTGTTGTTGTATCAATATTATTTTCTTATTCAAATTCTGTTTTTTTTGGGGGGGGGTGTTTTTTTTTTTTTTTTAGCAATTTATTAGCAACTGGGTTTCAACACTGAGTAATAAGAAATTTTGTTGCAATAGTCACAAATGTTATGTTCACTGTTGAACAATAAGGTTTCTCATATTTTTAGTAGTAAGACCAGGTTATATGACATCATTCACATTGTGATTTCTATTTAAATTGAAAATAATTGTTGCCTTTTTAGAGTGTGTTTGGAAGGGGGACTTCTAGTGCCAAAAATGTTTCAAATATAGTCCTAGAACAAGATATAAAAAAAAAAAAAGATCTGAACAAGTGGGCTTGGTATTTTAAAAGTTTTTTCTGATTAAGTCTTTGTAGATTATTAAATTGAAAATTGACATATTTCAAAGAGACTACAGCTGACTCTTGAGGCCGGGAAATGCTATATTTTGAGTAACTTCATTTTTACAGGCAACTTTAAAAAATCTGTTCATGGATTAATTAAACCAACACAAATCCTTGATTGAAACATCCTCTTGACCTCTAAGTGCATTATACATATATTTAGATTCTAATTATCCAAGCATGTATTTGATTGTTCAGTATGCTTTTGGGCATATATATATATATATATATATATATACACACACACACACTAGCTGAATCTGTGAAAATTCTATAGTTGAAGCACTCTGTTGCCAGATCTTAGAATATGTTGATTGTATTCCCCTGCCAAAAAAAAAACAAGGCTCTCCTAGGTATGGCAATAAATTACATCTGATGGTGAGGTTCTAGGGGATTTTGGAGTACTCCTCCATTGCCAAGTGCATTCTGAGCCAGAGTGGTATTACTGGTTAGGGTCTTGACTATGGATCAAATAGCTTTATTTAAAAGTTACTTGTATTCCATAGGACTGTATACAAAAAAAAAAAATTCTGAAGAAACATTTACATAAAAAAATGTAAATATGAATGTGATTCCCTAACTTCTCAACATAAAATAATCCAAGACAGATTGGCATGCCTTTAAAATCAATCGATCTTAAATTAGAAATACTTACCAAAGATCAATATATTTGATGATTTATTTAGGATATATATATATATGCTCCCTCCTGAAGAGGGGTTGAGCACTCTGGTGAAGGAATTGATGACTGCCATTCACTTAATGCAAAGCTCTTTGAATGAATTGAGCACTCTGGTATCCGGTAAAGCAAAAATGTAAACAAATGAAAGCTACTACATAATGCCTTATAATTCCTGAGCTGATGTATGTTGACTGATGGCTGAGCAGTATGATACTAAGCCTAATGTAAGATTAGTCGGGTTTCAGTCCTAGCTTGAAGGGTCCTACATGTCTAGCCACACTGAAGAGTTGTTATACAATGATACAGTCTGTCTGATTATCACACACACACACTATATATATATATATATATATATATATATATATATAATGTTGGCAACCGTAGTCGAGGGCGACCTGAAGGCTCCCTTTTCAATAGCTACTACACCAGGGTGTAGAGGAGGGCGCAACTCCTTTCCCTGGATTGCTCCACTTTACCCCTAATACATACCTTATATCACTGAGTATTAAGTAAGGAGGTATCAAGTACCATTTTTAAAGTATGACTCGACCTGGGATTGAACCCAGGTCTCCCGGACCATTGGCGAGCACTCTACCCACAAGACCAATGCGCCGGATATGTATTTTCAGATAATATGTACCATACAACAAAATAAGAAACTATTGAAAAATAGTATTTTACTGATTTATAATGCTGTGATAAGTAATATTTGTCTTGAAAAGTCGCTCTTCATTTGAGTACTCTGGTTTTCTTCATTGCTAGATTGAGCAACTTTTACTTTAACATAGTTTGAGCAGTAAAGGTTAGAGAACAGAATTATTGGTGGCCTTTTTCTTTTCTGTCTGTCTGTCTCTCTCTTCTTTTTTTTTTTTTTTTTTTTTTTTTTTTTTTTTTTTTTTTTTTTTTTTTTTTTTTTTTGTACATTTTACACTTGTTGGTAGGTTGGTTCTATGGTATGAATGTATAATACTGACCAATTCTGTTAAAAAAAAAAAAAAAAAAATGTGTGGGTATGGTAGAGGAGTTAGATTTCAATAACAGCTTAGTTTATCTACCTTCCCACTGCTATGATGCACACCAAGTCCTGTGAATGTTAGTGGGAAGTTAAAAATTCTTATATCTTTTTATCAATCTATATAATGATGATATCCACTGTAGGGCATGTTTTATATGCTCTCGTACTTTCAGAACTTAACTTAGCATTAGAAGTGTGAATGACCAGTTAAGCTAGCAAATTTGAATGACAACGTAAAGAGTGGATTTAAAGCTCTTGATGGATTTTTTTGAAAGAAAAAGATGGCACCTAAGAACCCTCGCATATATAACGATGATATTCACTCCAGGACATGTTTTATATGCTCTCCCACTTTTGGAACACACACATTCGTTACAGGTGTAAATCAGTTGAATAGAAAGCCCCAAATATACTGTTGACAGCAATTATGAGAATGTTTGCATTTCACAAGCACAGTGATACGATTTTTTTTTTTTTTCTTAGCTGTTTAAAGAATACAAGTCAGCACCAATAAACCTGTCTGCACTCGTTACCTTTTTTCAATTCATTGCTCCTTACACTTCAATGTTGTAACTCTATTTATTCACTTGTTTGTACACACATTCACATATACACTGCAATTAGAAATATCTTACCACTTTCAAATGTCTTTTTTTAATGCACCTGCCAGAAGAGAAAAGAGAAGCTTAGCATTGGGGAAGCATCACATGTGGTTTTGTTTTTAGAATACTTTCTACATATTTAGGAGCTTAGAAAATGATTTCCAAAATTTTCTTTGAACATTCTAAATCTGAAAATATAGTGTAAGAATATAGAACATAAACCAAAAGAGTATTTAAAAAAAAAAAAAAAAAAAAAGAAATTTTTATTGTAATGCAAAATGGTTTGACCAATGAACATTTTGGTAACATGGCCTGATTAAAATAGTCTTGTGACCGACTAATATTGGTGGCATCAACTGAAAGCACGCCCAGGAATAACCTAGGTTCAAAGCAGCTATTCATGATACCAACTCTGTGCACTTTACGAAATCCTGTGGCCAATTTTGTGCACTTCACAGAATCCTGTGGTCAACTCCGTGCATGATTTGGCCAAAGAATGCTCGTGAATAGGTACATCAATAAGTCTGAAGCTTAATGTTGAAAATGATCATTTAATTTGTAAAAATACTTATTTCAAAAAAATAATTTCCAAATTAAATTTTATAGTTATAAGGATTCTTAAATTTTAATTTGAAACAAAATTTGATTGTGGAAAACCTATTTGGTCTTGGATCTGGTTGTAAGTTTATTCATTTTTGGACCAACCAAATCTGGTCACTGCCTGAAGAAAAATAATATAATCTCTTTATTAGTCTACTTAAGTTAATGACATAATAATTATATGGAGCGAACCTTATACAATGAATATTTTATATCAGAATTTGACTAATCTATATGTGTTTAAATATGGACTTATTCATCTTTGTTTTAAGTGTATCAATAAAAATTCAAAACTAGATCCATGCTCAAGTCCTCCTTTCAATCCTCTTTTTTTTTTTTTTTTCTTTTTTCTTTTTTTTTTTTTTTTTCTTTTTTTAATATGTATTCAGAGGTAATCAATAAACCATGTTTCTTTAGATGAATCAAAATAAAAAATCCCTTTTCCCTTGTTTTGATCTCCTTTTCTCTCTCTCTCTGTACCATGTTGAGCATCCTGAGTAATATCAGTGCTCTCTCAACCATAACCAAATCCAATTATGTTTTTCTAATATTATTGCTATAGTATCAATATCACTGCCCATTGCACGACCTGTTGATATTATTACAAAGATATATCAATTCTATGGAAATTATGTTAGAGAATATTATTTTACAGATTCAAAAAATAAAACAAAAGGCAATAAAATGGCAGTTTTATTTACAGAAAGTTTATTGATTACTAAAACTTTTATTTCCTTTTTCCTCCCCCCTCCTAAAGATTAGTGATTTTTTTTTTTTTTTTTTAATTTTTTTTTTATGCAGGTCTGCTTAATTAATATGAAAATTAATTTGAATAATTATAAAAATTACCTTCTGAATTAAGTTATGAATATGATCTATTTAATCATGTTTTGTTGTATTTAGCATATTTTTTCCCTAATTAGATAAATCCTCTTGTGCATATTTAATAAACAGAAATATTTTCGGTGTTGTGCACCCAAAAACTATTTAAATCCTTTTTAATAGCCAAGTGTATTTTAAAAAAAAATGAAGAATCACATAAAAACTCGCATTAAGGACTCATTCAGCTACCAATAAGCTCAATATGGTCATATCTTATTTATAGAATTTATAATTAATTGCATGTAATAAGAGAAAGTACTTTACAATTAGTGTTTAATAGTTATTTTCTTTGAGAAATTATGATCTGGGTGAGCATAAGTGCTGAACCCTCACTATTATGTTGAAAATGGTTTTATTTTCTAAAGGGAACCATTTTTAACTCTGTTGTGCTAGCAAAAATCTTGTTATGTGCTATTTTTGTTGTTACCATAATATTAAAAGCTCAAATGATTATGATATATGTTGACTTAAAAAAATTTTTTTCTTATATTTTTTAAAATGTTTGAATTGAAGCAAAAACTGCCCACCTATCAAATTGGAAATTATTTTTACTTTCTACTCCTACATGTGTAGAAAATTACCTTGATCTAACTCTAAGGTTTCAGGGGTGGAACATCTTCTACACTGGCCTTGGAGGATTTTAAAAAAAGATGAAAAAGACTAAATCCACCAATTTTTGTCTTTCCCATTGTGTCTTCTCCAGCTTGTGTTCTGTTTGATTTTTGATATTTGTTAAAAACCTTTTTCATTTTTTCCTGTCCGTCACTTAGCTGTCCAAAAATTCGATTGGCTCCAGCCGAGATCAGGAAGACCCCAGCTCTGTGGGTCTGTGTTTCTTTCCACCTGGCGCTAGCGGTTGCATCAATGAGGGAGAGGTAATTCTTTCGTGGTTGTGGCCCGTCTTTGCTTTTTTTTTTCTTTTTTTTTCCTCAACTAACAAAAATGACTCTGAGCAGAAACTCAAAAAGTAGTAATCTTCATTGTTATATTTCATTCATCTTTTTATTTTAACATTACCTTTTTTTTTTTTTCTCTCTGACATTCTCATAACTAACCATTTTTTTTTGAGTCCTCTATTCACTTCCTTGATATTTCTTTTTTTAAATAAGTGACAATTTTTCATTTCTAAATAGGTGTCATTTTTTCTTTTTTCTAAGTGATATTTTTTCTAACATTTTTGCTAAATAAGTGACTTTTTTTCTCTCATAATAAATAACGTTTTTTCTCTCTTTTTAGATAAGTGACTTTTTTTTGTCTTTTTAAATAAGTGACTTTTTTTGTCTTTTTAAATAAGTGACTTTTTTTGTCTTTTTAAATAAGTGACTTTTTTTTGTCTTTTTAAATAAGTGACTTTTTTTTGTCTTTTTAAATAAGTGACTTTTTTTTGTCTTTTTAAATAAGTGACTTTTTTTTGTCTTTTTAAATAAGTGACTTTTTTTTGTCTTTTTAAATAAGTGACTTTTTTTTGTCTTTTTAAATAAGTGACTTTTTTTTGTCTTTTTAAATAAGTGACTTTTTTTTGTCTTTTTAAATAAGTGACTTTTTTTTGTCTTTTTAAATAAGTGACTTTTTTTTGTCTTTTTAAATAAGTGACTTTTTTTTGTCTTTTTAAATAAGTGACTTTTTTTTGTCTTTTTAAATAAGTGACTTTTTTTTGTCTTTTTAAATAAGTGACTTTTTTTTGTCTTTTTAAATAAGTGACTTTTTTTTGTCTTTTTAAATAAGTGACTTTTTTTTTCTGTCTCTTTTTAAATAAGTAACATTTTTTTTTTTCTGTCTTTTTGAATAAGTAACATTTTTTTTTTCTGTTTTTTAAATAAGTAACTTTTTTTTTTTTTTTTCTGTTTTTTTAAAAATAAGTAACATTTTTTTTTCTCTCTTTTTAAATAAGTAACAATTTTTTTTCTCTTTTTAAAGCGGTAACATTTTTTTTTCTCTTTTTAAATAAGTAACATTTTTTTTTCTGTCTTTTTCAATAAGTAACAATTTTTTTTCTGTCTTTTTAATAGATTTTTTTCATTTAAAAAGTCACTTAATTGAAAAAGAAAAAGAGAAATCATGTCATTTTTAAAAAGTGATATTTTTTCTCTTTTAAAAAAAAAAAAAAAAAGTAACATTTTTCTCAAGTGACAAAGTAGAGTTATAAATAAATAACTTATAGGTATCATTTAAGTTATCTCCCTTGAGAAATTGATTGAAATAAGTGTAAATGCTGCCCCTACATTATTAATTTGCAAAGTGGCTTAAGAACTGCTTTATTCTTTTTCAGTAGATTTTAATGCTACTGTGCTCCCAAAAGTCTTGTTACAATGTGTTATAGTAACATATGTTTAAAAAAAATAACATTAGGTCATCATAATTATTTATTAAGCTTAGCTTGGATGTGGCACAATTCCAAAAGTATGAGACACCCAGTGAGAATCAAACTCCTTAACAATAGTCTACTAAGACAGCTTTCTAACCATCACAGCATGCAAGGCATCCAAACATTTAGTCATCATAATGTATATACTTTCCAGGTCGTTTGATCTTGTCATTTTTATATTCTCTTCTCTTTATATCTAAAACATTTAGCGTGTGACTTCCAGCTTTGGTTTTTATTTTCATTTTCATTATTTTCTTTTAGACAGTACAAGAGTTACATAACTATGCTGCTAATGAAATTAGACTGACATATGTAATATTCATATCTATTAAAGAGAAAGAAAAGATTAGTAAACAATAATAGATTCATTTAGAATATTAAAAGTAAACCATTTTATTTTTATGGTGAACAAAATTTTTACAGGCAAAGTCCTTATGGTGTAGTGGTTGTGTTATACTGCAACATTGTAGTAAGCAAGTTAAAGATCTAGTTGCACTATTACATTCACTTTTGGACAAATACCCTTGGGAAAGGTATGAACTCCCTTATTCTTTTAGCTATTGGTTAAATAGTACCATTACTGTTCTTCTACAAGGGGAGTTTTGGTATAAAATAACCCATGATGGTTGATATGCCATTAAACAAAGAAAATGAAAAAAAAAATTTTTTTTTTTTTTTGACTTGCAAGCAGTTCTTTAAATATTTGGCATGTCTTAAGTGGTGATGGCATCAGTTCTACTCTCACTCATTAAGGCTATGCATCTGACTCTCCTTTAGAAAGTAGGAGTGGTTAATATCTGCAAAACCACTTCAACTGTTTTAATAACATTCCTATTCTATCTTTATATTCTAGAATATAATACCTCCAACTGTGTTTATGCACAAGCATTCAATTAATATCAATGTTATATACATTTTTTTTTAAATAACTCACACACTATATATATATAGTTTGCTATATTTGTAAATAAAGAGTGAAAGAACACCTCTAGAGCTAAACTAAAAGATGCCAGCCAAGAAGAATGGATACACTTGTGGAAAGAACATTTCAAGAATCTGCTTGGAAAAAAAAACTAAAGTTACAAATAAACCTATCATGAAAATTATTAATAATCAAACTAGGACAGTTTACTCAAGAAGAACTTGATGTAGTACTAAGAAAAATTAAAAACAGGAAAGCTACCAGTCTTGATGAAATACCACCAGAAGTATGGGAGGTGTCCTCGTGGTGTAATGGTTGAAGCGTTGGACTGCGGAATCGTAGTACGCGAGTTCGTACTCCAGTCGCGCTATTACGTTCACTTTCAGGCAAATACCCTTGGGAAAGGTATGAGCCCCTTTATCCTCCCAGCTATGGGTTAAATAGTACCACTACTGTTCTTCTAGGAGAATGGATTTGGCATTAAATAACCTAAAAAGAGTTGATATGCCATTAAACAAAGAAACCAAACCAAACCAACCAGAAGTATGGAAGACAAGGAAATTCAATGACTGACTGCTCCGATACTACAATACCGTATATAACCAGAACACAATAGAGAGATGGACAAAAGGCTGTATCTTCCTTTTCCCCAAGAAAGACAACCTCAGAATTACCAAGAACTACCAAGGTATAACCTTTACTTCCATAACGACGAAGATTTATTATGCTTTACTACTCAACTGCATTGAACCAGAAATTGAGAAAATTCTTAGGAAGAATCAAAATGGTTTTCAGTGAAACTGATCCACAATATCACAGATTCTAACAATCCATCAAATTTTAGGGATTCATGCAAAAAGCCTTGAGGCCACACTCTTTTTTTTTTATAGATTTCTCCAAGGCATTTGACTCCATATATAGAGAGAAGATAGACCAAATACTTCTTGTGCATGGTCTTCCCAAAGAAACTGTCACTGCCATCATGATGCTCTATAAAAACATGAAAGTAAAGTTTGCTCACTGGATGGAGACACAGACTCCTTTGACATCGTTGCTGGTGTTCTGTAAAGGGATTCATTAGCCCTATATCTGTTCATAATCTGCCTAGACTGTGTACTTTGAACATCAATAGATCTAATGAAAAAAAATGGCTTTACACATAAAAGGCAAGAAGCAGACAATACCCTGCACAAACTATTACAGATGCAGACTATGCAGCGCTTCTGGCAAATATACCTACCCAAGCCAAATCCCTGCTTCATAGTCTGGTGCAAGCAGCAAGTGGTATTGTCCTCCATATCAATGCAGACAAAATGGAGTATGTGTTTTTTAATCAAAAAGGAGATATCTCCACATTAAATAGTGGTTCTCTGAAACTAGTCTCATCAACTGAAAGTACATCAATATGTGATTAGCAAAGGTATGGACTGCTTTTGATAGGTTATCGATCATATGGAAGTTAGACTTATCTGATAAAATAAAACAATTTTTTCCAAATTATGATTGCATCAATTCTACTCTATGGATGCGTCATGTAGACGTTGATCAAGCCTATAGAGAAAAGGCTAGCCAGAAATTGTACAAGAATGCTACAAGTCATATTGAACAAATCCTGGAAGCAACATCTCACAAAACAGAAGCTGTACAGCCACCAACCTCTCATTTCAAAAACCATCCAAATAAGACGAACAAGACATGCGGGACACTGTTGGAGAATTAAGGATGAACTCATAAGCAATGTTCTTATAGATCCCTTCACATGGATGTGCAAGTGTTAAATAACCAACTAGAACTTATCTACAACAACTCAGGATGTAGTCTAGAAGATCTGCCGGAAGCAATGGATGATAAAGACAAATGGCTAGTGAGAGTCAGGGAAATCCATGCTAGCAGCACAGCATGATGACGATAATATTTAAGTTAGGATAGTGTAGACATAGTCACTAGTGTTTGGTGACTTAGTTTCTTGTCTGTGATCCTCAGACAAAGTTTTGATATCTTAATATATAAATATGCACACAGGTCTACAGCAAACAGGTAAATAGGTGTAGACCTTTCAATTTTTTGTAAATAACTGAAACTCATTTTTGAGTTTTTACTCAATTTTACTTTAACATCAGCTGAACCTTAATACTCCAGTCTCAGACAAACACAGTTGATCTCTTGCCAGATTCATTCTTCTTTCCATGAGCTATTATTACTTTGTCCTGCACATCTTTTTGTATTGTCATATAAGGCAAAACTTATTACCTCTTATAATTTCTATTGAGCTCAACAACACTTCAACCAAATTGGCCTTGGCTATTTTTTCTTTGGAATGAGATTCTGTATTGCTTGGTGAATGTTTATTTCTGTTCAGTACATCAAATTTACATACTGATACTCTCTCTCTCTCTCTCTTACCAACCACTCTCTCTTGCGCTCGCTCTCTCTCTCTCTCTCTCTTTTATTCTTTCTCTCTCTCTCTTGCCCACAGGCACATAAATTTGTCAAAATATTTGTCAGTTGACTTCATAAAAATATGTAGTTTTTACTAGCTTATTAAAAAACAAATGTTCAGATGCATGTTGAACTAATTTTATTTGTCTGCTTTTTATGTTTTCCTACATAGTTTAATAAATAAAACAAAAAAAAATCATTTCAGATAGGGGTAGGAGAAAGCACTGCTGCCAGCAAGATTGTGTGTGTGTGTGTGTGTGTATATGTATGTATATATATATATATATATATATACACACACACACATATATGGTAAGGGGGGTGCAGATTTTGTTATTCCTGACACCAAATCCCAACTAACACACACACACACACTGTTTCACAAAATTTCTAGAATATAAATCTATACTATTAATTATATGCATTAATTGTATACTATCTCTTGATGGTGTGATGATTTTGCTGGGTGATGCTTACACATACACACAATGACAGAGCTTATATCAGAGTGTCTACATCTGAACTAATGCCTGTTGTGGCACTTATCTCAAGATGAAGTTGTGTAATTCACTGCAACATAAGAAAAAGGTATTGAAGTCAAAAGACTATAATAATAAGGGAGTGAAGTAGGGGTATAAGGAGAAAGAAAAAGTGTGTGTGTGTGTGTATATATATATATATATATATATATATATATATATATATATATATATATATAGTTACTTTTGTCTTTTTCTTCTCTGGCCCTCCCCCCCTACACACACACAATATAATGATCATTTGATGAATCAGGTGTTATTTTTTTACCTCAGTTTAGGCTTGGTTTCTTTATTTAATGGCATGTCAATCTTTGTAAGTTACTTAATACCAAAAACCATCTTATAGAAGGATAGTAGTGGCACTATTTGATCTTTTGCTGGGAGAGCTAAGGGAGTTCATACCTTTCCTAAGAATATTAGTTTGAAAGTGAACGTAATGGTGCGACTGGAGTTTGAACTCACTCACTACAATGTCACAGTCCAGCACATTAGCCACTATAACATGGAAACTTCCCTTTTGCCTAAGGAGTTAAAGAAAGTCAAAATAAATAGTGATGGGTCCTTTCATGTTCCAGAAGACTCAGCATAACCTTCTTAACTGACTGCCGCACCATGGAACTTTTTCTTTACTATAGAATCAGTGTTTTTCCACTTGGGCCTGTCATAGCAAACCCATTTGTAAATGTTCAAGCTTGGAGTACTATGATTTGTAGCCATTTTGAATAGCCTCAAAATAAATATTTTTGTGAGATTAAAATGATTTTTGCTATAAAGGAATTTCAACCTTTGCAGAGTTTAGTTATGGAAAAAAAAATTAAGTAAAAAAAAATTCACTTTTTTTTTTTTTTTTTTTTTTTTTTTTTCAATGTAATTAAAAAAAATTTTTTAAATTTTTATTTTGTTTAAAATTTTTTTTTTATTATCCCCCCTACAGATGTCAGACAATCAGAGAGGACCTTGTACATGAAACTCAGGGTAGTATTTGACATTTTGGACATTTTAATATTTAGATTTTAAATTAGCCAAAACGTGTGTGTGTGTGTGTGTGTGTATATATATATATATATATATATATATATATATATATATATATAAACATACAATCCCAGTCAGCTGGTGCAGTAGAATACACCTAGTACATCTCTACAGAGATATGACAACCCCCCCCCCCCAAAAAAAAAAAATAAAACAAAGTGTCCTGGATATGACATTAAATCATCTGATAGTAAAGCTTCACTCTTGGAGCTTTGTGGAATACCTCTTCATTGTCATTACTCCTCTACTCACTCTAACTTGGAATGTTAGTATCTATGGGTCAAATAAAACTAGTATCAAATAGAACTAGTGTTCTAGTTATGACACTAAACTGCATCTGATGGTGATGCTCCTGTTCTGAAGATCTTAGGAATGTGAGTACCTACCTCTTAATTGCCATTACTCTCTGGTTCACTCTAACTCAGAGTGGTAATACCTTTTAGATTCCCATCTATGGGTTAGAACTGTTTTTGCATTTAACTGTGTGCAAATAAATGACTGATGATAAATTGAATTCTTAATGTTACATAGCAATACTTGAAACCATTTAACTGTCGGCAAACAAATGAGCTCTAATATAAAATGCTACTTACAAACTGTTTGTTTACTAATCATATATAAGTAAGTAAAGTTGGCGACCATAGTTGAGGGAGACTGGAAGACTCCCTTTTTAATAGCTACTACACTGAGGTGTAGGGGAAGGTGCTACTCCTTTCCCTGGATTGCTCTACTTTACCCGTGATACGTACCTTAAAATGCTGAGTGTTAAGCAAGTAGGTATCAAGTACCATTTTTAAAGACTTTGGTATGACCTGACCTGGGATTGAACCCCGGTCTCTCGGACCATTGGCGAACACTCTACCAACTAGACCAATGAGCTGGTATTTTTTTATATATATATATATATATATATATATATATATATATATATATATATATATATATATATATATATATATATATAAAGGATTTAGCACTAAATAACCTACAAGGGTTGATATGTTGTAAAGCCCAACCAACTAAAACACAAAAATAAGTTTTAATATTATCTAGATGCTGAATGACAACATACATGAAACTCTGAGTCATGGGTAGTATCTGATATTTTAGATAATTTAGATTTTGAATTGGTCCTGTTTAATAAAAGCATTAAGCACTTTAAAAACATTTCTTACACTTTTATGTTGACCATATCCCTTGCAGAGGAGGGGGAATTCCCATGATATAGTAGCTAATATATTGGACTGTAGCCTCGTTATGCTAGAATTCAAACTCTAGTTGTACTATGTTCCCTTTCAAATTAATACCCTTGGGAAAGGCATGAATTCCCTTATCCCTCCAGTTATGGGTTAAATAGTACCACTGCTGTTCTTTTACAAGGATAGCTTTGGCATAAAATAACCCATGAAAGTTGATATGCCATTAAACAAAGAAACCAAATTCTAAGGACTTTTACACAGGTTCCCTCACTTGAAAATAGTTGTATATAATAAGGTATGTTAAGGTTAAGCCTTTTGTTTTGAAGAAAAATTTATTTGCTTATCTTTTTAAACTTTTGTGGGGAAACATTTTCAAGATGTTATTGTAAATCTAGAAAAATGTAAAAAAAAAAAAACCAAAAAAAAACGAATCAAAAGCTGGAAAAGTTTTCAAATTAAAAATGAATGTCACCATTGATGTACTGAACAGAAATAAACATTCACCATTTTTTGACTTATTTAAGCATAAGAGTGTATTTTCTAAGGTCATTAGATAGTTTTTTTTTAATTTGGATCATCTAAAATTCAAATTTGTAATCACTCCTACTATATATAAATACTTATAAAGTCCTATACTAAATATAAAAACAATAATGCTGAGGTGTTCAAATCATTAAAACACAGAAAAATCTTCTGTATTGTTAGCCTACAATGTGCTACCAAAAACTTCTTCATTGAGATTTTTCCTTGCTTATTGTTTACACTTAGACTCTCAAAAAGTATATTGAAAATACTCTGTTCTCTGCTGAGAGGTAAGATCCTTCCCCTAAATAGAATGTCTTAAGTAAGACACTAAAATGTATCTGATGAGGCTCCAGTTTTAGAGATCTGAAGACTGTGGAGTATTGCTTCATTACGATTACTCACAGGTCTGCTCTGACTTTTAGGGTCCCATTTATAGGTCAAATAGATCTCTTTAAAAATTATTTGTATTCAATAGGAATGTCAAAAAATAATGTGAATATGATTGTTCAATGAATATGATTTCCTAACTATCAATCAACTAGCACACATGTATATGTATAAATACCTGAGTGTGCACACACACACACACACACACACACACACACACTCATTCATTCATCTGACTGCATATACATGTATACAGTGTGTGTGTATGTGTGTAATATATAAAATTAGTTATGTATAAGTAGCATACTAGAGCATACAAATCTGATGTGTGACTAATAATTGAATATTATTGACATAGCATATAGTTGCCATAACCAGGCAACATATTTTGGATATTACTATTTCTTGGTATTTCTGCTCTGGTATTTATCCCATTCCCTTTCTCTCTCTCTCTCTCTCTCTCATGGAACCAGTTTCTTCTTTTTTTTTTTTTTTTTTTTTTTCCATTCCTTTGAACTTCTGTCTTCTCTATTAGACCCATTTTTATCTTGTGTACAATTTATTTTAAAATGATGAAACAAAAGTTTTATAATCTGAACTTATACGGGTTATACTCCTTTCTTTTTCTCCACTTTATACTACCCTGTACCCCTACCCCTCAACTCAAATTACTAATGCTTAATAAAATCTTTCACACATTTGCTCCTCTTCGTCGGCAAATGAATGCTTGTGGACCTTTTTTTTTTGTCTCCGTTATATGCATTTTAACACGCTTATTGTCTTGTTTTGTCTGTAGAAATCTGAGCTGCTTTTAGTTTTCATCCTCATCTTGCATGTCTGCCTGTATGTCACAGTTACCTGGTAATCCCCAAACCTTTGGGTCATATAAGTTTTTGGTATTTATATTGACTAACCTTGGTCTCTGTGTTTGCATATCCTTCAACCACTCTGGCACAGAGCAAGTATAAACATGTGCATGACGTTTCCATTTATTATCATTTCTTTCTCTTCTCTCCCACTCAAGATCATTTACCATGTATTAGGAAGGAGTGAGTTCAAACAGTCCGTACAACAGTTTGATTATTATTAATTTTTGACTTGTACTACTTCCATATCATTCTGGTGGTTTCTGTGAATTTCTCAGGCCCAAGTTTTTTTTTTTCATTCACATTGTCCTGCCTTACTGTCATGACACCCTATCAAATTAGGCTAAGAAAGCTTACTGACTTGAGTCATTCATATTTATTCATATAGCTATCTTCTTTTCTTCTCCAGTCTCCATTATGGTACAATATTGGCTATTTATATACACATGTTTTAGATATTATTCAAATTCTGGTCTTAACTATTGATGTAGCTCTTTATACTAATATCTATGAAAATGATGTGAATCTGTCTTTTTTTTTTCTTTTCTTTTTTTAAAATCAATTTGATGAAATGCATGTGAAAATTGGTAGACAAGAAAAATTTGCATCAAAGACTTTGTAACTCCTAATGTAAATGAAAGACTTTTTCAAAATAACTTTCCTTTAATTGACCCAAGATAAAGGCCATAAAATAGTTTGAATTTTTATAGTTGTAGTCAAATTAATAGGTTTTCCTTTTACCTTTCATATTCTTGATATTTCATAAATTATGGTAAACTTCAAAACGTACAGATAGTTTAATTATCATTATTTTTGAAATTTTTTTTCTACATTGTGACGTTTGGATACAGTGGGTTCATATATAAAAGATCTGTCAGCATTTCACTTGGGTGAATAATAAACTTTGATCCTCCCTCAAAGTCCTGTTCTTGATAATAGCCAAAGAAGAATTCAAAGTGCTAGAACTGAAAATTAATTTTTGGGATTTATCTGATTTTAAATCTTAAAAGATAAAAAGAGACAAATCGTCTTTTAAAGATGTTTTGCTTTTCTATCTTTAAACAGATTTCTTAGAGAATAATTTCTGTGACTATTTTTGGTATTAAAGTTTTTCTTTTCCAATTCAGTCTTTTTTTTTTAAAAATTTTTTAACCCCATTATCCTAGCATAAGTGAAAATGATGGACAATTTTACACATAATTTATACACATTTCCTTATAAGATAAGACAAACTGAATCATGATAAAAAAAAATGATTAAGGCATTTCTCATATATCATATTTCACTATAGCTGTCTAAAGAAATTATTGTGCAAATAAGTGTGTGTGTGTGTATATATATATATGTGTGAAATTTCTAAAAACATTTTTCATAAATCAATAGAGCTGGTTAAAACCTAAAAATAATGTTTACTTATTTCTTTGACAGCCTTATCCCTACTAGTTTTATGTATTTTTATAAAAAAGAAATGCGATCAAAAGATGAGTCACACACATTTTTAAATCACTCTTTCCACTAACTGTTCTGTGAGGTCATTTGGTACTTACTGGCCTACACCATTCTTGTTTTAGGAGTCCCCATGCTGGATTGCAAATTCAAACTCCAGTCACACTATTGCATTCACTATAGAACTAATACCGTTGGGAAAGATATAAACTTCTTATCCCTCTAACTATAGGTTAAATAGTACCACTACTGTTCTGGAATAATTGCTTTGACATTAAATAACCTATGAAGGTTGATATATTAAAACAAAGAAATTAAATGAAACCATTCTCATTTGAATTATTACTGTTGAATGAAGTTAACCAATGCTTCAATGGCCAACACCAACTTCATTCAAATAATATGAAAACAAATGTGTAAAAAAGCTAGTTCACGCTCATCTTTAAAATAGCTTGAGGCAATGAAAATTAACTTTGTTTAAATCTTATAAAACAATTATACCATTCTGGAAAACTGCAAAAAATACAGCCAAAAGAGCTTGAAACCCTGAATGTTTGGGACAATTTTTACATTATTTTATCCAGATTTACATTCCTTTGTTCATAAACTAGAAAAACTTTGAAAACTTATACATTCTTCTTTGTTTGTTCTTTTAAACCAAATATGCATTAATAAAAAAAAATTGATACATACACATGTAAAAAATACTTTTTTAGATGTGTTTCGTTAAATAAGACAATTGTTTTTTTTTTGTTTTTTTTATTAAGATTTTGTTACAGGCAAATACAAGAAACAATCTTTATAAAAACAAAGCAAAAAAAAAAAAATCTGTATTAAACAGAATATCTTTGAATCTAAAAGTTGGAATTTTAGAATGTATCTAACACTTGGTGAAAATCTGGTTGTTTGCTGTTGAAATCACACCACTCATAAGGGAAGCCTTTTTCAAACAAACTTCGCATTTCGGTTTTTAAGTGTTTTCAGATGATGTCATTATAACATAATGGAAACATTCTTTGAAAAATTAAAACTACTTAACTATGTTCATAGATAACACGACAATTTTCTTGATTTTAAATGATACAATAACATCGTACACTGGTAGGCATTTGTAGTATAACGGTTATCATCATAGGAAATGACCCAAGTTAAAATCTTTAATGCAGTTGTTTGCATGTTCACATAGCAATCATCCCCTTGGGAAAGGTATGCATCAAACTTTTCTTCTTCCAGCTGTGGGTAAATAATTGGGCAGACTGAGCCCTTTAACCTTGGTATGGCAACCAATCTAGAAGAAGGAAAGGTCTAAGTTCAAACCTATTAAACTCTGCTTAAAAATTGACTTTGTGTCACATCCTGCTCGTATGGAGAAGTTGAGGAGAAAAAATACCTTATGTTCTTAATAGTGGTCAAAAGAATTTGAATTAAAAAAAAAAAAAAAACTTGGACAATTTCTATAATTTTGTTAGTGGTTACAAACAATACATTAAGTGCTCAGTGTCCTAAAGATGATGTCAAATTAATATTAAAAATGAATTTAAAGCATTTTCTTTTAGAACTGTTTGCTGTTATTTGATACAACTATTGTTACAATCATTTGACTGCTGGAGGGACTTAAAATATGCTGACTGCATCTTCTGCACAGAGGTGTGAACCAATCACCCTGAAAAAATGGAGGTGGGATATTAAACTGAATCTAATGGTTGGACTGCTGTTCTGGAGCTCTGAGAAGTATGGAGTCACATCTTCATTGCCATTACTCCCAATTCAACTCTGATCCCTATGAGTGTTAATACATGTTAGGGTTACTTTTTAGGGGTCAAATAGATCTTTTTTGAGGAGTTGATAAGAATACTTGAAATCATATAACTGTGTGCAAATTATTTGTATTAAGAATAGTTACTTGAAGCTATAATTTTTTACTAAGGAGTATTATTTATTACTTAAAACCACATAAATACTTGCAAATTATTGGTGTCAATGATTATTAAGTAAGAATAGTTACTTGAAACCATATAATTGAATTTAAATTATTAGTATTAGATAGGAATACTTGATATAAATAATCTGCACACACTTATATAGTAATAAATATGAATTACTTGATACCATATAACTGTTGAACAAAAATATGGCAATTTAAAAAAAATGATAACAATAGAACATTGAAAATATAGATAGTTATGACCATAATCAAATATTTAGAAGTGATTAAAATTTCTGCATTCAATACCCCATAAGGAGTTGATATGCCATTAAATAAAGCAAATTGATTAGATGGCCAAGCCTGATGATTGTAACAATAATTGCAGAAAACGAAAAGCTACAACAAACAGTTTTTGCAGTGAATACTTTTAATTTGTCTTTAATAATATCTATAAATAATATGGTAATTTACTAACCTTTTTGTTAGATGTAGCACAAAACTATATGAATGGGACACCCACTGACTTGAACTTGCTTGTGAAGGTTTGCTAGTCTAGCTTGCTAACCGTTACACCACTTGAGTTGCCCATATATAAATAATAATAGTAAGTAAAGTTGGTGACCATAGTCAAGGGCAACCCAAAGGCTCCCTTTCCAAATAACTATTACACCAAGGTGTTGGAGATGGTGCTACCCCTTTCTCTGGATTTCTCCAGTTTACCCTTTATGCATACCTTATAATTCTGAGTGTCAAGCAAGGAGGCATCAATTGCCCCCCCCTTTTTTTTTCTTTCTTTTCTTTAGTCTTTGGTATGACTCAACCTGAGACTGAACTCCAGTCTTCTGGGGCATTGGTGAACACTCTACCCACTAGACCAATATAAACAACATAGTTTGCTAGATTTCTAAATAAAGAAACTATCAGTGATAAGTTAACATTGTGTAGACATGATCAACAGTGCTTAGAGACTGTTTTTTTTCCTTCCCATTTGATCATTGGACCAGTGATCACATAGATAAGAAACCCTCACCAAGCACCATTGACTGCTATTCTAACTATATATATATATATATATATATATATATATATATATATATATATATATATGAGGATTATTAAATAAGTTTCCAGACTTTTTTCGTATGGGCACTTTTATTGATAGTACACGCATGAAACTCTAGTTCCCTTCGAAGTAATCTCCTCCGGCTGCAATGCAGTTGTTGTATCATTCCAACAACTTCTGAAAGGCCCCATGGACGTCCTCTTGTGTGAGTATGTCAGTGACCTTTGTCACAGCCTCTTTCATCTCCTTAATTGTCTCATAACGTCAGCCTCTGAGCTTAGTGAATAACCAAAAGTCACAGGGCGGATGAGGAACTGTCTTGATGCCCATCTTGGTCAAATAGTCTGTGACAAGGATGGAGTTGTGGACTGGTAGATTGTCCTGGTGGAAATGCCACTGACCTGATTTGAAGAGTGCTGGCCTCTTCCCAAGGAATCTCTTCCTGAACTCCCTTAAAACCTTAACTTAGTAACCCTAACCCTTTGGCCAATGAACTCTGGTGTATTGACTTCCTTACTCCTCCCACACCTCTCATCATTCCTCAGACTGCCTGCTTTCCTTGAATCCCTTATGCCACTCAAAAACTGATGCTCGATTCATGCAAGATGGTAGAAAAGCAGTCTGAAGTATTCCATAGGTTTCTGTGGCATTTTTTCCAAGTTTAAAACAGAATTTTATTGCATATCGGTCTTCTAAAGTGTCCTCATGTCCAGATTGCATTTTTGAAATTCAGCAGCTGTGACAATCAGGCTTTATTATGGTGTATTCCAATTGCTGCTGTAGCTGTTCATTTGAACCTGAAATCCTAAAAATTGGTCAGTCATCTCATACGATGTATAGCAATAACATAGTGAATTGTCAAGAGTCTATGACAATTTTAAATGCCTGTACAAAAAAGTCTGGAAAATGCACCACATATATATATGAGAGAGAATTTAGTTTTAAAAATCAGATTGACATGTTTTAATAGTTGTTTAGTATTATCAGAATAAAAATGAATTTACCAAAAACCCACCATGCAACTGAAAGAAACATTTTTTTTTCTCCTTCCAATTAAAACTGTATTGGTTAGATTTATTCCTTTTTTTTCTCCTGTGTGTGTGCGTGCGTGTGTGTGTGTGTGTGATAACAGGATGGGATCTTGTGGGGGGGGCATATTTTCTAAACAACTCTCACCACCACTTCTGAACAATAAAATTAGTTATTGATTTTTTCTCTCTTTCTCCAACAATAGCAAATGAATCAACTGTCGATAAAGTTTAAAACAATGATCTGAGTTACAATTTGAGATTTAATATTACACTACTGTATGAAGTGACTTTAAGAGATGCCTGCAAAGTTTAATTTTTAGCAAACAAATTAGTTGGCACCATTTCTATGATTTAAGGTGTAAATTACCAAAATGAGATGTTCCAATTGCAAAGATAAAACCGAACATCAGAGAATAAACCTTCAAGTTTTCACTTCAGCATTTAAAAAAAGACCCCCTCTCCGATATAAAGAGTAATAATTAAGACTGCAAGTTGGACATTATTCTATGAAGAAAGTAGGAAAAAAACAAACACAAAATAATCCAAATTTGATTAATTTATTAGGAAAGTCAATGTTAAACATTTCAGTTTTAATAACCTTTTTCAGGACTTTAAAAATCATGTTTAAAAAGCAATTTCAACAAACATCCATAGCTGTTTAAACATGATTTTACTCTTGAAGAAGGTTATTAAAACTGAAACATTTGCTATTGACTTTCATAATAAATTCATCAAATTGGGATTATTTTGTTTTTTCTACTTCATACTGTCAGATTTAATTTTCATGTTTACTTTCACATTATCCTATGCATATGATTAACATATCTTGTAAAAAAAAAATTAATCACTTCAACAAAAATCTTCCAACAATTACAACATCTTATATATACACACACAGTGTAATGAATGACTTTTTCAGACCAATTTTTCATCTCAAAAACAAGGAGTCATTCATTATATGAGATGTATTTTTGGACAAGTAACAACTTACCTTATTCACTGTATACTGTATATGACAACCCCTCCTTTTTTTTCCTTTTTTTTTTTTTTTTGTTTAAAAATTAGGGTTGCTCATTACTCCAGTAAGTGTGTATAATATATATAAAATAATAGATATATTAGTTTTTATATATATAATAGCATGGATGCTTATCTGTGACCACTAGTTTCATGCTGTCTTTATGACCATCATCATGCAGCTGTAACAGTCTATGATAATATCGATGCTTCTATCTTAGAACAATTGAAAGGGTGGCATTTTGTAGCCATCACCATTATATTAGTTTCATAGCCATTGCTGTTATATTGAGAATTAAGACAATAAAAAAAAATCACTTTTTGTTTGTTAATTTTATAAGATGTGTTTTCATTCAATTGCAGATTAGACTGGAAAGTGCTTAATTCTTTAAACCCTTGCTATAATGAGCTGTTTTTGTTGGGTCTCACAGAATTTTTGTAATTTTCTCTATTGATGTTATGAAACAGATTGTGATTTATTTTCCCCTCTATCACTCTATACGAATAAAAAAATTCCTCTATTGAATCTTGTTTATTACAGAGTAAACTAAAATTTAAAAAAAAAATTTACAATTCCTTATTCACTTGATATACAATACTTCAAAACAGAATCTTTTTAAGAGAAATTTCGTAGATGTTCCTGTTGGTATATTTGTACTAATAACCTTTTTTTTATATATATAATTATAAAGAGTATTCTAATCATGTGTTTCTAATTAATATTTTGGCTTGAAATAAAGAACTATTCTTTATATTTTATAGCAGTAAAAAAAATAACAAAGATGAAGATTAAAGCCAGGAATGCTTTTAGCTACATTTTTTTGGGGGGGGTATCTTTGATTTGTGCTGTTTTTCATTGTCAGAAAATAAAAGAATACTTAATGATAATAATGATGTCATTGATTCATCTAATTGAAACATTGTTCACATTTCTTTGCAATTAAAACATTTGAATAGTCAATAATATAATGTAACACAAATGTTGTTTTTGGATAGAATTGTTTATCTTGTATAGAAAATAGACATTATTCCTTTTAAACTTTGCTTTTAGACATTGGATAATAAAATTTAGAAATTATCCTATTTTCTATGTAAAAACAGTCAAATTTTCATATTTTTTTTATTGATATTGCATATGAATAAAACTGTACTTATATATATATATAATATATTAAAAAAAAAATGAACAAAAATGTTTAGTAACTTCTAGAAAATTCTTTATCAGCTATTCAGCACTGAATCTACCTGGAATGTTCTGGAAAATTGTAAATTTGAAAATTCATTACCTAAATTACAAAAGCAAAGTTTGGAGAGAAAAATGTCTTTTCCATCTATTTTAGCCATAAGGAATTTGAAAATTACTCTTTCTGCATAGGAACAAGAAAAAGTAAAAACTTTAATCCATAATCATTACAATTTTTCATCTTGATGATTTTTTTTCTTTGTTTTATATATCAAATTACTAGTAAAAAATTTGCCATGATAAAAAGATAAATAGATATATTTGAATTAAAGCAGCATTTCTTTATGTAGCCTGTGAAAACTTACAGAAAACGTAACACTGCTTATTATCCAATTTACATTCAATGAACATCAAATAAGCTGCATGAATATAAAAAGACACAAGCTCAGACATAATGTACAGGATTCTAAGGAACAGGATGTGATTTTAGTTCTCAATGGGAGTTGCTTTTTATTTTATTTTTCTGGTTCATGCCATTTAAGTTGTAGACTAAAAATGACATGACAAATGTTGCAATAAAATAAAAAGCAACAAAAAAAGAAAGAAGCTTTTAAAAATTTAATAATGATAGTGGCTTCATCTAAGAAATTCAAACAACTTGAGACTATATGATGCCTTCATCTAAGAAATTCATTGTTTTTTTTTTATTGGCAGCATAGTATTTAAATGGTTTAACATAAATAACACTTCTAATTCAATTAGCAATTTAACAATGTGAGCAGTCAGTCAGTGTTATAATTTCTCAAGGGAGAGAACTATTAACTCCTAATAATAAAAATTTCTTCCCTTTATTGTAATTGATAAAATATGATTAATTGGATGTGACCTAGTATTAAACGTAGTGGCTTCCAACACGTAGCCTTTAAACGAGTCTTACTCGTTTTATGTATACTGAATGAAGTAAGCGGCATGGAAGGAGAAAATATAGAAGCAGCTGTTAATGAGATTTGAACTTGCATTCCATATTCTTAAAAGTTGTTTTATTTTCTTATTCAATACTATTTATTCAAGTTGAAGTATGTTTAAAAATTTTTACGATGAAAAAAAGGAACAAAATAAGATAAAATAAAAACCAATTAAAAAGACCAAAAAAACCAAAAAAAAACAATGGCTACGGTGTTCTAGTTAAGAAATTCAAACAATTTAAGATCTACTATAACTTCAGTTCTCTGGTCCCGTGACCGATTTTGATTGTGGGGACATTTCCCATATAGTATGTCTTTGGCAGGAATAGCCTGACAGAGACTCTCCCTCTCCAGATTTACAATTGGTTTGAATTCAGCTTTCCTTTTAAACTGGTTGCTATACCAAGGTTAAAAGAGCCCTATTTGCCCTTTTATTTGCCTATGACTAGAAATAGAATAGTTGGATTCATGCCTATTAGTACTATGGGAAACAGCTTCACTCATGATTTGAACTTGTCCACTTCCGATGATAGTTACACTATAAACGCTTCCATCTACGACTCCTACTGTGATCAAAAAGCAACAAAATACAATGAAATAAAAACTAGTCTGATATTAATATTACTGAAAAGTAGTTAGAAATTTCTCTACAAAATGGAAAAAAAAATGATATTGATAAAAAGAATTGGTGAGAAAACAGGAAGGAATTAAAATTATTTGTAGGAATATTTAGTTTTCAGATGCTGCAAACACTTAGAAAAATTTGAGGAACTACAGCAACTCTTAAGTTTTTTTTTTTTTTTTTTTTTTTTTTTTTTTCCTAAACCTATCTTACTGCAATTCTACTTATATTCTTCATTCTTCATTCCAATGTTAATAATCAGATAACACACTCACTGTTCACACATAGATTTATTATCCACGCTGTATTTAGTTCATCTTAAATTTTAAAACGCTATTTTAGCGTATTACCTCCCTTTAATTGTACTTATCTTCTTTGGTCATATCTTTGTGTAGTTGCTTTCATTTCTAAAATATCAACTAATTGAAAAGAAACAAAAAATTTCCCTCTTAAAAATTGCATGTTTTCTTTCAATATATTGATTTAAAAAATTTTTTTTTTAAAGTAAAAAAAATTGTACTAAACAATTTCATTTTGCAAAAGAAAAAAAAATTGAAAAAGATGAAATGGGGAAAAATGATTCTTTAAAAAAAAAAACAACAAAAACCTTTAATTCCTAATCATTTTAACTTATTAAATTTGAATTATTTTCTAGTGGGTAGAGTGTTGGTCAATGGTCTGGGAGACTGGAATTCAATTTCAAGTTGAGTCATATCAAAGACTCAAAAAATGGTACTTGATACGTCCTTGCTTAACACTTAGCATTATAAGGTACATATCAAGGGTAAAGTGGAGCAATCCAGGGAAAGGAGTATCGCCCTCCCTTACATCTCTGTGTAGTAGCTATTGAAAAGGGAGCCTTTGGGTCACTCTTGACTACGGTTGCCAACTTTCCTTCAAAACAACCCCCCTTTTTAAAAATATTGCTATCAATTATCAGTTTTACTTGTCCACCACCTATTCATCTTTTTTTGTGTTTATTCCATTTATTTTTTTTTATTTTGCAGTTTTGCATAATCTTTACAACTAACTTGATACTTATATGATAGCCTTTTCTATTGTTTAAGATAATTTTTAAGTTATTGGAATAAATATCTAAAATGACTTATTTACACCTCTTTGACTATCATTCTATTCTTGGTTATTATACTTAATGTTTCAGCCTCTGTACTTTTCAGCCTTCTTCAGATGTCTGTCATTGTAGTTGGTAACCAATGGGAAAATAGTGTAAATAACATCATCTCATCTCAGAAATTTAGGCATATTATCTAAAATGACATTTTTCTAATAATGGGAGAAAATAGAGAAATTAGTTTCAATTGTAAATATAATTGACCAGGAATTCATTAGGCCTTGTCCCAGATGAAACTAATTTTAGTAAATACCCATGTCTTAGATAGATTCAATTGAGATGTAGATATGCAAGTAACTACACAGTCTAAGAAAATTAAATTAAAGAAGTTTAATATTGAGTAAAATAATTGAAATTTGAATGAGAAATTCAAAGGTATGTGGATTTCATGAATGAATTCACCAGTTTTTAATATGCACACTCTCTGTGACATGGCACAGATTTCAAAATGAAATGATATCAATGTTTCTAAAACACAAAAGTGTACTTTAAAATATTAAAAAAAAAAGAATACTTTTAGTTTCATCTTCATAATTTGAATTGTCCTGACCTTGTTAAACTTTTTATTTAAAAAAAAATTCCTTTGAGGAATTACCATCTATTCTCTTAATGTTAAAATTTAAAATGGCATAATTAGATATAAGACAAAATAATAAATAGCTTCTCACAATTCAGATGTCATCAATATTTCCTTTGTCAGCATGTTTTATATTAGCTTATACTTACTTGGGACAGATAGTATCCCTGGTTTTCTGCAGCTAAGAAAATTATCTGGACTACTTTTAGAGGACCACTCTCCAGACATCACCTACCCAGGCTCATTATTCTCTCACTTCTGAAAACCACTTCCCCCATCTAAAAACACGAAAATGTTAACTAATTTTTGTGCACTAATTTTTATACCTTTAATCATTTTTACTCATGCGCCTACCATTTGTACTCAACCCCAACTCATCAAGCTAATGGATCCCCCTCCCTTCAGTATTTAGCACCTAACATTGCACTGAAAGGTTCAGAGTTAATCCTTCATAAAGAAGAATGCCAACTGAGGAAGGTAGTTTTGGAATCAATATATAGGAAGGTCCCTGCCTTTACTGTGGGTGGTAGCTAGGTAAATATTATAATTTTAATGTCAGCAGAAATGTCTGGTATTCACCCCCCTCCCCCCATTTTTCATATGATTAGAATTAGTCATGAAACTATTTTTTATAATCTCCATTCTTTAAAAATTTGACAAAAATAAATGGGAGAATTTCTTCATACTTAATTCTCCATTGTTAGTACATCATGCATTAAACCAAACATCTTAGATTCCTTTTACCATTCTTATAATAATCTTGCCCCATCAAAGAAACTTGGGTAGACTACACAACATCTATCTCGGATTCCTTGGTCAGGTTACAGTCATGAACTTTTCATTGGTTTGTGTGCAATGGAGTTGTTTACCATGAGAAGTATTGTCAGTTGATGTCTCATTTGTAAACCCCCCCCTTTTTAAATCAGGTTTTTCTTTCATTAGAATATATCTGTTGTGCTTGTCTATACTTCTTCTTTACTCCCACAGTTGCATCACAATCAATCTTTTGTGGATTGAAGGAAAATTGTTCTGCTTATTGCTAGTATGAATTGATATTGACTGATTGCTTATTGTAAGAGCTTGTATTCTGATTGGCTAAAAAAAAACAAACATCTGCATTGGCTGAAAGCTTTGCTATTTAAGCTTGCTATTATTGCTTTATTGTATGAAAGTTGATTGGCTCAAATTTGATCAAAATTGTCTTTACTGAAAAATCATTTGTTTTTTTTGTTTTTTGTAGGAATCTGTCCTGTGGTTGGCTAAGAATTCCTTGCTTTTTTGTTAAGATGCGACTAAGTCACCTAAAAAAAAAAATTTAATGTCATTTCTTCAAAAGTTTTTTATGCTGATTTTTTTTTTCCTTCATATATTTATTTATTTGAAAATTTAGAGGAAATAAATCCTAATTATTTTTACTTTTCTCTCATTTAAGGTAAGCTATGCTTCATTGAATTCAACTTCATTCAAGACTTTTCATATAACTTGTTATTCCAACAGGAAAACCTTTGATAATTGTTGTGGTATGAATTATCGCCCTTGATAAGAATTATGTATATAAAACAGTCCAATTCAGACTCTTGTCTCTTTCCCCCTTTTCTCTTTAGCAGCCACTTTGGGTCTTTCACTGTTTGTGTGTGTGTGTTTTTTGTTTGATGTCCCCCCGCCAAAAAAAAAAAAATTACAATGATATTTTTTCTTATTTCTGATAAAATGGTACAGTTTTTTTTTTCTCTCTCTCAAAAGGTTACTTTCAGCTCAGCTTGTCTTTGGTGTTTTATTCATTGTTTATTTTAATCATTTCTTTGGTTTGGTGTCTGGTCTGAGGATTTTTTAAATTTCTTCTGTTTCATGTCATTTTGTATGTTTTGTTTTCTTTTGTTTTTCTCTTCTAAATTCTGTGATTTAGTAAAATCAAAATTTTCTTCAGTAATTATGAAATGAAACCTTCCAGCAGCATAAAGTGAAGGATCACTTTTATTGTTATATGCTGAACTGGTCACTTAAATTTTAAATTGACAGTAAGAATATTAGATTTGTGAGGTGGATTCAAATGGAAAAAATACATTTCTTATTATTGTTTGCTTTGTTATATTTCAATTTGAATGTTAACTGATCAAATATAAACAGATTTGTGATGTGGATTAAGCATTTAGAAGAACAAACTGGTTATTGTTAGATAAATAAATAGTTACTCATTTTAAAGCTAGAAATTGGAAATTTTTAGTTGTGTCAAAAGTAGGTGTTCAAAAAGAAATCAAGCAACATTCCAATTGAAATATCTTGCCAATAAAAATAAGGATGTGAAGTAAAATTAACTTCCATTTTTCAGCAAAATCATAACTTCAATATATGCTTGCTTATAATAAATGCATGTTTTTTGTTTATTTTAATTTTTTTATATAGATTTGCAGCCAAACGCCCATATTTAATTTCCCCTCCCATAAAAACCAAGAATGGCTTCAGCTTGGTTTATATCTTTATAATTTAAAAAAATTAAAAATTTTTTTTTTTCTTCACACCTGTTGTTGGACAATTCCTTTGTTCAATGTTGTATTATCTGCTAAATCTTTTAACAACAAAAAAAAAAGTTCAGCTTGTTCTGTTTGAAGTTCAGATTAAAACAATATACATTTTTAAAAATTTTTTATTAACTATTTTTTCTTCTTGCTTTATATATATGTTTTTTTTATTTATTTTTTAAAACTATTAACAAATTTAACCTGGTCTTACTAAGATGACTGCATGTGTTTTTAAAATTGATTCTGTAGAATTCAAGTTATTGTTGATTATCATTTTCTTTTATTGAAAAAAAAGAAAAAAAAAAGGTGCTCTGAAAGGTCTATGGTTGAGTATGACATTAATAAAATGACACATTCTACATTTTTTTCATGAATTATCATACAATAAATTTTCTTTATTTTATTTTTAATTAATAATGTTCTAATTTTCAGCTCCAGTATTTAAATTTGTATCTAAACTGATATCTGCAATATCACTAGATACAAAATAAACACTGTTTCACACACATTTGTCTATCATCAAAGTCAAACACTGTTTACATTGATATCAGGAATTATAGAGTATCTACATTTATTCACTCTGATTACATATCTAAAATAGTTATTTATATGAATAAAAGATGACAATATATAATGGCCTCATTTTGGTGCAGATTTTATTCAGTTAATTATACTAATCTTCAAATTAGTCAGAGATAAAATATTTCATATTTTCAGACTTTTTCCTCTTCCATTTTCTGGCCCATTCTATACTCACTTGTCCTACCTTTCCCTGCCCCATTGTTTTTTGTTCCCTTGTCCCTCTTCACTTTAGTCTTCACTCTCTTCCACACTTTTTGATTCTTCACTGTCTTCCACACTTCTCTGGCCCACTCTCCTGAATCCCACGCTTCTCCGACCCACTCTCCTGAACTCCGGCCCACGCTTCTCCGGCCCACTCTCCTGAACTCCGCCCCACGCTTCTCCAGCCCACTCTCCTGAATCCCACGCTTCTCCGGCCCACTCTCCTGAATCCCACGCTTCTCCAGCTCATTCTCCTGAACTCCGGTCCACGCTTCTCCGGCCCACTCTCCTGAATCTCATGCTTTTTAGTTTGTTTTGTTTTTTTTTGTCTCTCTACCCTCATGCACTTCTGGTCTCTGGCTCTTGCTTACCCCCCTCATTCATTTGGTCTCCACATATATTTCTTTTCATTTTTGTTTCTTTATCAACCATTTATTCCATTAAAACCTTTCTTTTGGATTCATATATTTAAAAAAAAAAACTTAAATTTTAATCTTTCATTTCAGCACAAAGACTTACCTGTGGAGATCACAACTGACTGCCTTAGCACAATGGCTAACATATGTCGGGAGATGATTGAAAATCCGTAAGTATACCTACACTCCACCCCACCCCACCTTACCCTAATGATTCAAAGACTTTTGAGGACAATAGGCAGTTATAATCTCTGACCTTTTTTGTTCTCATTCCACTCTCCATTCTTAGAGTATATATTTTTTCCCCTGACATGTCACTTATCTTTCTCCTAAAGAGAGTATAGGAGGTTTTTATGCACTACCCAAACCTGAGTTTGAGTTCTTGACCATCAGGTAATGAGATGTACTTTAATCACTGCTTATATCCACTATTTTCTTATAGAACAATTTAGTGGTGGTAATCTGAAGTCTTAAACCTAATGTTATTTTCTTCTACTTCAACTAAACCAAAGTATGTTTCTTGTTCTGTTCATAGTGTAATTAGAGAGTGGAATTTTCAAGTGTCAGAATTTTTATTTTTATTTATCTTTTTAAATTAGAGGCTGTATTTTGAGATTGGAGTCATTACAGCTTAACTTGTGTGATAATTTTTTCAATCACTTTATTTTCCTAAACTGTTCTTTTATATTGACTTTATTTGACAGGGTCTGATACAAGTAATTCATAACTCTCTTTTCTTTTCACACAAGCAGCTATACCTGGTTTAATTATCTCTTCCTAGATTGCAGTAGAGGTGAGACCCTCCCCCACTAAAAGGGGGGGGGGTCCTAGGTATGATCCTAAATACCATTTGATGATGAGACTTTAGTTTTGGAACACTGAGGAGTGTGGAGTACCCTTTCATTGCCATGACTTCCAGGTCCACTTAGGTCTTTAAGGTTCCATCTATAGGTCAAATAGTTCTGCTTAAAAATCAATATTCAATAGGACCATGTGCAAAAGAAAACTCTTTGGAAACAACTACACAAAAAAATATTAACATACAATGAATGTGATTCCTTGAATCCTAGACATAAAATAACTCAAGACGGTTTGACATGCTATTAAAGTCAATCTAGGAGGTGATGGATCTCACCTTTATATTTAGCGCTACAACTTCATGGGATGGTTGTCCAGTTGGCTGGGGCTGTAGAATACACTGACTGCACCTTTACAGAGGAGTAAGGCGCTCCCTCCCAGTGAGTGTCCTGTTATGACACTAAACAATCTGATGGTGAGGTTCTAGTGATGCTGGAGCTTTGGAGAATGTGAAGCACCCCTTCATTGCCATTGCTCCCAGGTCCACTCTGGCCCGGAATGGTAGCACCTGATAGGGCCCTATCTATGAGTTAAATAGAACTCACTGCATACTTATGCTAAACTAAATTGTTTGAATTAGAACTGTTTGACTAAACTGAATAGCTTGAAATAGAAATATTTTTGACAGTTAAACTGTACTTACATTTAAACTGCGTGCTTATGTTAAACTGAATTGTTTGAAATTGAATTGTTTTTGACATTGAAACTCTTACACTAAGCTGATTTGTTTGATATAGAAATGTTATCTATAAGCTATTTACAAATCAAGTATAATGAGGATTTGGCATTAAATAACCTACAATGGTTGATTTACCATAAAAACCAACCAGCCAACCAATTTCATCAGTATACAGAATCACATACTTATATACATGATGATTGCATCATCTCCACAGATGATTGCTGTCTCAAGTTTCAGAGTTTGAAACATCTGTACATCATTGGATTTAAGTGATGCAAGCTTGTACCACACTTACACCACTTTCTAGGCTTTAAAAACTTTAAAAACTATGATCTAGTGACAAGCAGATACAAGATGACTGGTAGTTACTTCAGCTGCAGGTTTTATATTGGAGTTTCCCTTCTCCTATATGAGTTACCTTCACTACGGTTAAGGAGCCCCGTCTGCCCCTTTCGAGGAGAGTCTATCCCGTGCCAGATTTCGACCTGGTATTTTCTCGTTCTCACAGTATGGTAACCCTCTAGAATATCAGAGGGAGGCTAACAGGTACTATATCTTGCCCAAGGGTGACCTGAAACTATGCAACTCACACACACAAATTCCTCACAGGAGTAGAATGTGACATGAGGATTTTTTACTTGTGTGTTTTTTTTTTGTTTTTTTTAAGCAGAGTTTACCAAGTATGAATTCAGTTTTCCTTCTCCTAGACTGGTTGCCATACCAAGATTAATGAGCCCAGTCTGCCTTACTATTTACCCATGGCTGGAGGAAGATAAGCTGGATTCATACCTTTCTAATAGTATTAGTACTATGTGAAATCCAAACGGCCTTGCTCAGAATTTGAACTTGGTTCACCATGTTCATTTCTTATGATGGTAACCATTACATCATGAGCAACACACACACACACACACAGTGATACAGAGTTAGTTTTATATGGGAAATATTGTATATGGTTTTAAATATTCTTTTGTATGTAAGAGTGCAAGATATTTTTCCTTTGTCAACTTATCTTGCATGGTATCCAATGAAAAAAAAAATGCACACACAAGGCAAGCATTATATGTGAAGTTAGATATATATAGAGAGAGAGAGGGAGGGAGGGAGAGAAAAAGAAAAATGTTGTAGATGTGGTTGTTGCTAATCATATAAATGGTTAATACATTTTGTACATTTTGACTGACTTGGCAATCTCAATGTAAGCCCTTCAAACTGATTTGTAGACCTCTTAATTGTGCCAAAGAACAAGGAGTCAAAGGTTAAAGCCATAAAATCTGAATAAGATTTTTTTGCTTTTTCTTGATGGATTTAGTGGGCCAAATGATTTTTCTCTAAGAATTTCATGGTTAAAAGGTTAAACTGAGAAACTATTTAGAAATGCCAGGAGAGAATCAAGGCAGATTTCAGCTATTTTGTAGGTGAGAGAAAGGGTGTGTGCAAACACATGCATACACACATTAAAGATTAGGATTAATTCAAATGATAAAAAATGGGATATAAAATTGAAACAGGTGAAGAAAAAGATAAAAGAATAAATCTTCAGATAAATTGTTAATTATATTTTATGTACTTTAAATAACTATAATAAATTTAGAATCACCATCTCTTAAAATAGGATTTTGATATGATCCAAATAAGAGTATTCCTTTTTATATTTGATAAATTCTATAAATAGGGTGTGACCATATTGAGCTTACTGGTTGCTGAAAGTGGCTTTAATGTGTGTGTGTATGTATGTGTGTGTGAGATATATATATATATATATATATATATATATATATATATATATATAAAATCACCCCACTTTTTCTTTCAATAAACTTGACCCATTTCTGGAACAGTTTGCATTGGAAAAGACAACTAACCAGAGAGGTTGAATTATTTAAATTCCTGGGATGGAGTGGGGGGTCGTTTTTTCTTTTCTTTTTAATACTTATCCTGGAAATGGGTGATCATTCTTCATTGACTTAAAATATGAAGGTGACTCCCCACACACACAATTACGAAAATGGCAAATAATCTCCCACTCCTGAAAATAAAAAATGAAGTGAGTTAGAGGGTCTAATTAAATTGAATCTCTCTCTCTCTCTCTCTCTCACACACACGCACAAATAATTACTAGAAAATTTTTCCCTTGTTAACTTGGATGAGTGCTCATGTGGAATAATATCCCTTTTTTTCTCTTTCCTTTTTCTTTTTTCCTTTTTCTTTTTTTTTTTCCTTTTTGTCTTTTTCTATTTTTTGCCTTTTCTTTCCCCCCACCTTTTTCTGCCTTTTTTCCCCTTTTTCCGTCTTTTTGTTTCCTTTTTCTGTTTTTGTTTCCTTTTTTTTACTTTTTTTCCCCTTTTTCTGCCTTTTTTCCCCTTTTTCTGCCCTTTCTTTTATCTGTCTATTTTTCCTTTTTTTTTTTTTTTTATCTCTTAAGTGTTTATCAGGTTTTTGTTTTTATATATTTTTTTTCTTTATCTTTATTTATAACTAAATTTTTTTTCTTTTTTCAAACTTTTCTCTTTCTTAGAAATTACTGCTCAAGATTCAAGAATGAGGAAACAAAGTGGTTCTGCTTACGAGTGATGGTCGGAGTGATAATTCTTTATGACCATGTACATCCAGTGGGAGCCTTTGCTAAAAACTCTGGTATTGATGTGAGTGTGTGACTGTTTTTTGCTCTTTTCAGAATGTACAATAATAATGTAAACAGCTCATTTTAATGGAAGGTTCACAATTTGAACCTTTTTTTTTTTTCATTTTCTTAGTAAAATAATCTTTTTATCAAAATTCAAAACTTCTCATGAGTCTCTGTATTCATGATTAAATTTTCATTTTTTAAAAAGATCTAATTCCAAATTTGATTATAAAGACGGTTTTAAAAAAATGTATCTTGAAAATTTCTATGTAGTTTCAGTGATTAAAGCAATTGTATTTACATTGAATTAAAAACTGATACCTTCAACTGTCTCATCCCCCACATTAAAATGACCTTGTGTCAAATCCTATCTAGTGAAGGGTATAGATAAATATCACCTTCAACTGTTCCATGTCTACCAAACCATACATTGTTTATATTGATTTTTCAAATGTAAATACTGACCTTAGATTTTTCTCTTTCATTTATAAGAAGGTATACTGGATTTTTTTAAAGAACTGATTTGATCACTAAAAAAAATAAAGTCCTGCTATAAAATTTCAAATTTCTACTGCCCTGTTGGTAGGGCTTAAAATATACTGAGTGTATCCCCTTTCAAAAAAAAGAGGTGTCTTGGGTATGTCACTAAACTATCTGATAGTGAGGTAAAAGTCCTGGAGTACCTCTTTATTGCCATTACTCCCAGCAACTATAAGCTGAAGAGCTTATGGTGTCACTAATAAAACAAAATGAGAACAATACTTACATATATGCTACGTCTATATGTGTACATACTCATATATAAAGTAAAAAAGTAAAGCTGGCGACCATAGTCGAGGGCGACCAGAAGGCTTCCTTTTCAATAGCTACTACACCAAGGTGTAGGGGAGATTGTACCAATGTGCACCTAGAAGCAGAAGAGCTCTTAGTAACATTGATTAACAAAATGAAAACAATACTTACATATATGCTTTATCTATATGCATATAGACCTACCTGTATTTACATGCATATGCATATTTACCCAACCCCTCCGTTTGGCAGGATATGACACAAGGTCCATTTTTAAGCGGAGTTTAACAGGTTTGAATTCAGTTTTCCTTCTCCTAGACTAGTTGTCTCACCAAGGCTGAAGAACCCAGTCTGTCCTACTATTTACCCATAGCTGGAGGGAGAATAATTGGATTCATACCTTTCCCAAGGGTATTAGTGCTATGTGAAATGCAATCAGCCTTGTCCAGGATTTGAACTCATATCGCCGTGTCCATTTCCTACAACAATAACCATTACACCACGGGCATTTACATGCATATGCATTATTGTACCAATGTGCACCTAGAATCAGAAGAGCTTATAGTAACAATAATTATGTGCACCCAGGAGCAGAACTGTTTATAATGCTAACTGTACATCTCAGGTTTTGAAATAAGCAAATTTGAGCTACAGTTTCACAATTGCATTTACTTTCTGACTAATGCCCTCCCCAGCTATGGGTTAAGTCATACCTCTACTGTTTTTCTACAAGAATGGCCTTGGCTTTAAATAAGCCTTGAGGGTTGATATACCATGAAACTCACACCAAAACTTTACACCTCAAGAAAGCTGTAGAATAGATTTGTTAAAACATTTTATTAAAAACAGCAAAGCCCTCCATTTAAAACTAACTTTTATTTTATTGAAAAGTCTTATTTTATCCTCTAAAATCTGCTGACCTTCTAACTTATTTAGCTATTTTCACTTTATATGCATATATCCATAAACATACGTCCATATTAGGGTCTCATCTATGGGTCAAATAAATCTGTTTAAAGGTTATTTGGATTTAATAGGATTGTGCAAAAAAAATCTTACAAAAACAGCTGTACAAAATTGTAAATAGGAACATAGAAAGAACATGACTCTTTAACCTTTAAGCATAAAATAACCCTAGACAGATTTACATGCCATTAAAATAAATCAATGGTTTGGTTTATTTATATAATGGCATATCAACCTTTATGGGTAATTTAATGCCAAAGCCATTTTTGTAGAACAGCATTGGTACTATTCAACACATAACAAGTGTATTAATCCAAAAGTGAATGTAATAGCTTAACTAGATTTTGAACTTACTTACTATGATGTCTCTTTAGCCACTTCACTATAGGGACTTCCCAAAAAATCAATCTAGATATTTTTTCCTTGCTTATTTTAATTAAATTTTTTTTATTTATTTATTTTTTTTTTATTATAGGTAAAAAGTTGCCTAAAACTTCTTAAGGATCAAGAAAGTGAAAAAGTTGAAGTACTTATGAATGCACTTCGGTAAGTTGACCTGACATCATTGACATTCTATTTTCTTTTCATTAATTTTAGATCATGTGAGATTTGTAAGTTGAGTAAAAACAAATCACTTAATGTTGTTTTTGTTGTTGTTGTTGTATATACAAACTTCAGTTTTTTCAAATTAAAATCATTTGAGTTCTTTGCATTACTGACCTGAATATATTAAGAATAAAATACAAATCTTTAAACAAGTTGGATCAAGTTTAATTCTATACTCAGAAATTTTAGTTTATATTTATTAGCTGAACCCATGGAAATTTCATAGTTTAATTAGTATATACAATTACTATTATACACATACTCATCATCATCATGTCGTGCCGCTAGCATGGATATCCCTGGCCCTCTCTCGCCACTTCTCCCTATCATTCATCGCTTCTGGCAGGTCTTCAGGGCTACATCCCGTATCCTCACATAGCTGCTGTATGTATGTTCGAGCTGGTCGTCCTGCTTTTACTTGGCCATATGCGGGGTTCCATAGGAGTACATCACTTATGAGCTCGTCCTTTCTTCTCCAGCAATGTCCTGCGTGTCTGGTTCGTCTAACTTGTATAGTTTTCATGACGGGAGGCAGTTGGCCATATAGTTGGCGCCTTGTGGGGTGCTGCCGCCAGGACTTGTTCAATATTGCTTGCAGCATTCTTGTGTAATTGCCGTCCAGCTTCTTCTTCAGCCGTTTAGTTAGCATCCAAGTAGTGCATCCATATAGCATTATCGATACGACCGCTGCCTGGAAGAAACTGCGTTTCATTTTATCGGTCAGGTCTGATTTCCATATGATCACTAGCCTATCGATAGCTGTCCATGCTTTCGTTAGCCGTGTGTCGATATCTTTTTCAGTTGATGAGACGCTGCTTCCTAGGTAGGTGAATTTGTCTATTAGTTTCAGAGAGGTTCCATCTAGTGTGGAAATGTCGCCTGTTTGGTTATAACACATATATTTAGTTTTGTGTGCATTGACATGGAGTCCAATGCCTGCGGCGACTCATTCCAAACTATGCAGTAGTGTCTCGGCTTGGTTGGGTGTATTCGCCAGTAACGCTATGTCATTGGCGTAGTCAGTGTTAGTAATTGTTTTTGCGGGGTACCTTCTGCTTCTTTTCTTTGTCAGCTCGAAGCCATTTTCTCTGACTTTGTCGATCGAAGTTTTAAGCACATAGTCTAGACAGAGGATAAAGAGGTATGGGGCTAGCGTCTGCCATAAATGTTTCTTTTGATTTTATGAGTCTCATTTTCTAAACCAGATTCTAGTTTGGGCATATACCATTTTGTAAGCATGGTCAGATTTTAGTAGTTGTTAGGTGATTCATTGCTTCATCACAATCACCACATAACCTACACTCGATGTTCTGTTAAATATTATCAATTTTTGCTTTGATATAATAATCCTTATGGCATTATTTTGTGCTGTTATTAATGGAGATTCAGTTTGAGGTTTCCCATTATTATTATTATTATTATCATCATCATCATCATTAATAATAATAATCATATCAGTTTTGAGTGTATATAATGTTCTACTATAATAAAATCTTTGTATTTGATTTAAAAGAAAATGAATTTTTTATTTTAAAAATACTTAGCTAGTGTATTTATGGTCAATACTTATTTAAAACCATCAATTCTAAAGTCGTATATCTCAGCTTAGAATAAAATAAATCGAAATAAAAGCCATTAGAATCTACATGTTGTTGCCAACAATAGACAAGTCTATTTATTCTGGTAGTTTAAAATTCTAAAGTCCTGAAACCAATAAATTCTTTGAAGGTGTTTTGAGCTTTTGCTTAGTTGTAGAAGACCTTTTAGCTGGAAGTTGTTAAAATCTTGAAAAAGTGGTAGTTGGAAGCTAGGAGAGAAAGTGTCATAGTCCAATTTCTGTAGAGTAGGCTTCTTTTTTTTTTTTTTTTTTTTTTTTGTGCTGGTGTACCATAATATCTACTTTAAGCATGTGAAGGTAGAATTTTTATGTGCATTTTATTTTTGGCCAAAATATACATAGAGATGTACTCGGATTAGGTCTCATCTTGAGTACTATGGTGTCACAATGTTTCATTGTACCTTAGGTCTTCTTTGGAGAGTGAAATAACCCCCAAATGACTATAACCATATTTACCAATCCCTCTGCTTGGGCAGGATATGACACAAGGTCAATTTTTAAGCAGAGTTTAACAGGTTTGAATTCAGTTTTTCTTCTCCTAGACTAGTTGCCTCACCAAGGCTGAAGAACTCAGTTTGCCCTACTATTTACCCATAGCTGGAGGGAGAATAATTGGATTCATACCTTTCCCAAGGGTATTAGTGCTATGTGAAATGCAATCAGTCTCGTCCAGGATTTGAACTTGTGTCACCGTGTCCATTTCCTACGACGATAACCATTACACCACGGGCACCTCCAAAAAAATGACTATAACAATCAAAATAAGGACACTAGTCCATCAGTTTTGTTTGCTTTTTTTTTTTTTAAAAAGGCAATAAAATTACATAAATACATGGACTGAGCTGAAAAAGTTATGGAATATGTAGGTGACAGTGATACTAATCATAAAGCTCCTGAACAATCCTAAAGAACCTGAAAGAGACTAGAGGAAAATAGAAATCTGAAGAAAAATTGAGATCTAGTTATTACTGGTGTGGAAAAACTACCAAAGAGTAAAATAATAGTTAATAAGAATGATTCCTCATCTCAGAAAGTAAAATGAAAATTATTTTTTGTTTAAATTATATTTGGATTTTTTTCTTTTTCAGTTACACAACACTTCATCTAAATGAAGAATCTACGCCTCGTTCAATCAAGTGTATGTTGGCTAACTGATTAAAAAACCCCCTTTTTTTTTTTTTTCCTCCACGGCTGCCATCTTGTGTACTAGCGGTGTTTTCTTCCTCTCCCCCATCTTTCTTTAACTTTTTAAAAATTCTTTTCTTCCTACACCAAAAATAAAACAACCAACAAAAAACACTGGAATATGGCACTGTTCCTTCCTCTCCAAGATGCTCACCTGATACCCAAATGGATTGACAAAAAACTTAGCAGTCAGTTCTTGTTGTTACCAAAAATTTTTAAGGTGGATACCTCAAGCCTTTTCTCTTATTTTTCTCTTTTTGGTATTTTTGTTAACTGTTCTTTGTTGATATATATATCAAATCTATATTTTACTATTTATTTCACTCCTTTTCTTTTCTTTAAAGAAAACATTTTTTTTTCTTTTTTAAATTGAAACTTTATAAAACAAAATTCTTTTTAATTTTTAAAAATTTTATTGAAAAATTTTTTTAAAAATCTTCAAATGTCTGTTTTTCATTTTATTAAAAACCAGAACTCCTCCTCTTAAGGGCAAGTCACTCCCTCCTTCTCTGACCCCCCCTCCCCCAATGTTTGACTGCTCAAAATTTATAGAAACTGGCACTCTTTTCAAGAGGGGGGGAAAAAAGCTGCCTTGTAGTCGACAATCAGGTCTTTCTAATATGAATTATCAAACTTTGTTTTTTTTTTTCTTTTTTTTTTTTTGAATATTTTTTTTTCTTTTAAATGTTGTCAACAATGTCACAATTTATATTTTAGTGGCAACACTTATTTTTTTTCTTTTAGAAATCCATTTTGATGGATATAAAGATTTTTAGATTTTTTTCCATTATCTCAAATATTCTGCATAAAAGTTAAAATTAAATTTTTTTCCCCCTGTTTTTGGACTTTTACAAGCCTAATAGTCACTCACTGCCAATAAAGAAGAAAAAAAGTTAAAGTCCACTTTTTTTTTCCTCTGGAGAAGAAAAAAAATCATCTGCAATTAACCTTTTTGTTATTGATTCCAACTTTCTGATCAGTCTGTTGGAAAGTTATTCTCTTCATAAATTGTTGTGGTTGACACTCCATTTTTATGTGTGTGTGTGAGTTGGGAAAGGTATAGCAAACAGTTCAAAAGAATTATCAAAATACTGTTTATTTACATGTGTACTTGATAAGTTGGCACTATGAGAGCAATGGTGTTTGGACATAGGTAAAAAAGAAAAAAAAAACTACCTTATACTGGTGTTAGTTGCAGAAATGGAAAACCATTGTTGTACATTTGAAATTGCTGCAAATTTCTTACGATGAAAAAAGTTAATGTATATGGTGTTCAGACATACATGAAAAAAAAAATCCCTTGTACTTGTATTAGTTGCAGAAATTTCTGTTTTGAGTCAACATGGATTTAGATGAGATGAGAAACCATTGTTGTACATTTGAAGCTGCTTCAGACTTCTTGCAATAAAAGAAGTTAATGATAGAAATTTTTTGGTACAGAAATTTCTGTGGCTGACACTAATGTAAGATTTTGTAAGGGATTCTTTTTTTTTAAATTTTATTAATTTATATGTCTGGTTTCCAATGCTCTGATAAGTCTAGAAATACAGACAACACTTTAAACCCAATTAAAATCACAATACCCTGATTATTTTCTCTATCACTGCTGTAAATAAACAAAACTTCCCCTCTTAGATTTAGAAGCCACTGAACACTGAAAACTTTTAAAATTATTTTTTTTAGAAAAAAAATCAATTAGTTTCAGATTAGTAAATCTTTCTTGCAAATTATTGTTGGTATCATCTCCTCCCCTTATCTTTATTCCTTTATTGTTTGGTCTTAGCTAATTGTATGTAGTTAAAACTTTTATCTGGAGTGGGGGGTATAAAAATAGATGAAATGAGGAGGAGTTATGTGCCCTTTGTTCGTCTTTTCATTCTTTGGTGTCAGGCATTTTTAGTGTGTAATATTTCTGGAGAGAAGAACCATTAAGATTATTTAAAAATTAAATTGGTGTGTAGATGTTAAAAATATTTGCATGTGTGTTATATAAATTTATACACACATACATGCGTAAATATACACACCTGACAGAGGCATAGATAAATTCTATCTTGCTTAGTTTTTTTTTATGTATAAAAGTAAGTTTCAAAATTAAAAAAAAAATATTCAAAAAGGATGTGCATATTCCCACACATCATATATTATATGTCACTGTTAGGGATGAAAAATTCTTAGGTGGTCTGGGATGCCTAACATCTGAGCTTGACTCTACCAATGAAGTGAGTTCTGCTTGCTCTGTTAAGGAGTTAGGTAAATGATTATTGACAATTGTGTAGCAGAAAACATCAGCTTAACTACTGCCATCCTCTATGGCTGAATAGTTAAGGTGCTGGTCTAGATATATAAGCCACCTATTGTTGGCCATGAAATTTTAATCTCTCTACTGGCAAATCTTTTGCTTAGCCTCAAAAGCAAAGATGTTTTTAACATGAGGGATTTGTGTATATATAAATAATTTGTGCATAATCATACACAATATATAGGAAGAAAAGTTGTGTGGCAAAAAAAAAAAAAAAAAAAAATTATGACTGATAAAAAGATAAACCAAAACATTCCTTATTTCATGATAGACAAATATACTTTTTTTAAAAAATATTTTGGTTAGCAGATTGGTGGTTGATTATTACAAAAATACATTATCCTCCTTTCTTGTTAACTTTTGCTTTCCCTTTTTTTTTAAATTTTTTGTTTTGTTTTCTGTTTGTCATTTGGATTTTCTTTTCCTATTCAAAAAACAATACCAAAAGAAACAACTTAAAAAAAAAATACTTTAATTTTTTTTAATTTTTTAATTTTTTTTATTTTTATTAAGATGAATTATAAGGACAAAGATTTATGTGAATCTATTTCTTTCTGCAAATAAAAACTCGTTATTTTATGGCCATTATTTTGCTGTCCTGTTTTGATTTTTGTATGCATGAGAAAGAGAGAAAGTGAAGTTGGGAGAAAGGTGGTTAGAAAAAGAAGTGAGAGAAAGAGTGGGAAAGAGAATCTTCTATTTTTATTGCACAAACCTTTCCTGTGACATCTTCAGTATTATAGTGTAGAATATTATTGTGATGACACTTCTCTGCCATCTTTTGCCCAATCTTAGAAAGGCATAAGCAATAAAAAATTAAGTTCAATCAGTCAACTCTTGTTTAAAGTCAAATTCAGAATACTGCCCAATCTTTCTTGACTATGAAAATTAAAAAAAAAAAAACAAACAACAAAGCCACTTTTCAACAAGATGAAGCTTAGTAAAAACTGAAGTTTAAGAAAAGAAATGAGCAATGGAGATTTGAACATGAAATTAATCCAAGCCATATTTATGTAACTAAATATGAATGAGTGTTGAAAATTTTTTTTAGTCCAAGAAAGGTATGCATTATTTTTTATTATTTCAATCATTTGCAAAATAAAAATAAAGAAAAAGATGCTGAATAACAGTTGCTTAGGAGCCTTTAAAATTTAAATTGGAAAATCTATTTTGTGATTACTCCAATATAACTAATCCATAAGGATTTGTCAACAGATTCTGTTATTTTAAAAACAATTTCAGTGAAACTTGTTATACAAATAAATTGTTAGTTTCAGCAAGTCCATATTTAGAAAAAAAGGAAGTTCTGCCAATCACTATTAATGATTTTAATTTATATTATCTTTTGTCCTCCTAATGAAGGTTGAAATGCCATTAAACAAAGAAATTAAATTCATCCTCCAAATTCTAGTTATTTTCTATTGCAACTCAGTTAGGCTGTCACTTGTAAAACATCTATGAATGGAACATATTGGAATTAAGACTGTCTAAATTCTTGGATGATAAAGGCAGAAGATAACAATTAAGGGACAGTGTGACAGTGGTATAACTTGATAATGACCATAACGGTGTAATGGTTATCATCGCAGGAATTGGACACGGTGACACGAGTGCAAATCCTGGACTGATTACATTTCACATAGCACTAATACCCTTGGGAAAGGTATGAATCCAATTATTCTCCCTCCAGCTATGGGTAAATAGTAGGGCAGACTGATTTCTTTAGCCTTGACTCTGAATTCAAACCTGTTAAACTCTGCTTAAAAAATTGACCTTGTGTCATATCCTGCCTGAGCTTATTAATGCAAACTTATTAAAAAATCCTTTATAGATTAAGAAACATCAGTTACTCTAACTCCATGTGCAACTTAAATTATAATGACCAAGGTGAGTCTGTTTTGCTTTATGACATATCAACACTTGTAGGGTATTTAAAGCCAAATCCTGTTTATCCATATTAGATATATAATTTGTAAACACATTTTGTAGATAACATTTTTAAATGAGCCAGCTCATTTTTTGTACGTACTTAAATGGTTTCAAATTATTTTAACATCAGTCATTTGTTTGTACACAATAAAATGGTTATGCATATATCAATATGAATAGTGTGTAGGTAATTTTATTTTGGAATGAGTTAAACTAATTTGTCTGTACATTAGTATTGCTATTGTTTCTATACAGTTATTGCAATCTAAACGAATATTTCTATTTGATATTAATCGTTTATTTGCACACAGTGAAGTGGTTTTAAGTATTGCTATGTAATAATCCCAATAATTCTATTTTGCATACAGGTAAATGTTTAGGTATTTTACACTAACAGTTTTATTTGCCCAGTTAAATGGTTCCAAGTAGTGATATGTATTACTAACAATTCAATTAAACATCAGTCATTTGTTGGGAGCAATGGCAATGAAAGGGTATTCCACATTCCCCAAATCTCCAAGGTTTGAGCCAGGACACCCTTGGGGGAGGGCTTACTCCTCTGAAGAGATGCAGTCAGCAGCTCCAGTCTGCAAGGTGAGTCTGACATTTATCAATGGAAGTAACTGTTAAATACTAATTGGGCATTTTTCTTGATTTGGGGGTTAATTAAAATATAAATTCTATGATTAGGATGTGACACAAAATTGAGCTTAATGGCTGCAGAAGCTGTTTGAACGCAAAAAAAAAAAAAAAAAAATTACAATGAAATTTTAATTTACTAGGACTAAGCTGTGTTAGCATAAGGCAATGTATTTATTGAGAAAAATTTTATCAATGGCTTGATATAGTGCATAAAATTTCAAGTTAATATGAACTGTTAACATTTGTGACTAGAATTCCTTGAAACTGGATGTTATCAAATGGAAAACCGTTTGAATACTTAACCCCTCTTCTTTCATTGTTTGAGCAAAAACAAATAATAAAATAGGTTATTGGTTCAACCACCAATTTACATGTTCATTGTAATTCAGGAAATATTAAGATATATATAGTTTAATGTTAAGATTTTCACATTTTGTTGAGACAAGGGAAATGATCTTTAAATTTAGTTTTGTATATAGGGCAAAATTATATTAAAAAGAACTATGTTCTAATTAAATCTTATGTATACTTAGAGAGAAAAATAATCTTTTATTTAACAAAAACTTAAAGTGTAGGCTTTTTGTTATGAAAATGACTTTAAACCAATTGAAGTTTTAAAAATAATATTGTAGAAACTTTGATTGAAAAAGACAAGTTTGAACAGGTAAAGAATGACCAATATGAATGAACCAACAGAAGGTTCCACCATGACCCAACTACTCATCTACTAAAGCTTAAATTAGATAAACTGCTAGCACCTCTCTTGTGTGTGTGTATATATATATATATATATATATATATAAGTGGTAGCACCTATGGGTCAAATAGAACTGTTTGACATTCAAACTGTAAACAAAAACTGTACTTATGCTAAACTAAATTGTTTGAAATAGAACTGTTTGATCATTTAACTGTGATGTATAAACAGGATTTGGCATTAAATGACCTGCAAAACCTTATTGATACTTTAAGCTTCTTGTCCAATTATTTATGAATAAAAAAAATACAAAAAAAAAACAACTAATGGTGAACAATTTATTTATTCTGAATGAGAATAGAAAATACAGAAAATGAGTGCTCATCAGTTATCTATAACATTTGAATGGATAGTTGGCAAATCTCGAATACCATCTTTGTCAATGACACGGACGTGGAAGGAAGGAAGATTGGCAATTAACCTCCTCTTAATCTGAAAGAAAAAGTAGGTTTTTGACAATTCATTTAAAATGGCACAAATTAATCATAATCATGTTTTTCTGGAGCAAAATAGTTTAATGAATCAAAAAGTTTCGTCCCTTCGCACATTAAATTACTTCCCTTAGAAGAATTTCTAATCGATTGTAAGGTTTTTATTATCAATCGGTTCTCTTTAAATCGGAAAGGATCAAATTTTTTCAGCATTGAAAAGGGAAAAAAAAAAAAAAAAAAAAAATTATTTTGCATAAACACAAACACACACGTAAAAATAAGGGAGCCGCGTATGTGTCAACTTATAACGTGGAAGAGAAATATCATTGTTTATTACAAAATTTAGTCTTTGAGTTTTACAGAATATAATTCAGTAATTAAAAATCATTAGATTTGTGAAACTATTCAGTTAAGACATGCCATGTTTAAATATCAGATTTCATAGGTGAAACTGAATTTAATACATTTTTGAAAATTTTGTAATTTAGTTAGTACTAATTGTAAATTACTTCCTTTTTTTTTAAAGATGTAAACGAAATTTACATTTCTAATTCTTAGCTTCTTTTTCAGAGGGTAATACATTTCATATTTCTTTGACAAAAATTAATGTATTTTGTTCTATGTAACTAAAAATAAATATAGAATAAATGAATACTTTTGAAATTAATAGCAAAATTTTCTACCTAAAAATAAGGATACATTTTTAATTCTGAGCTTTTTTTAATCATTGTAGCTCAATAGGCAATTAAGAACTGAATTTAAATTGAACCAATGATGGTTTTCCAAAAATTAACCAAAAAAATTCTTCTGTAACAGAGCACTAATTGTAAAAATTAAAAATGTGTTACATATTAAAAAAACCAAAACTATTCATAAAATAATACTTTTCATTTGAATTAATTGGCAAAATCTTTCAATGATAAATAAGGAACCATTTTTAATTCTAGGCTTATGTTGCTATTTAGTTGTAGACTGGGTAATTCTACTCATATAACAATGGTGGAAGTAAAGACACTCCGCTGAAAATTTGTGTGGTACCTAGATCTGATGGTATTAGTATACATATTCGATTTTATAACCCCCCCCCCCGAAAAAAAAATTACGTCAAATACGTTTTTTGAGGGTGGAAATAAGTATAAGACAGTTTTGAAAATTTGTATTTAACAGCAAAATTGTACAAAATTCAATATTTACATTTATTCCCTTTCAATTGTAGTACTTCAACACGCCTGTTTTGCATTGAATCAATAAGTTTTGAGAGTTTCAGATGAATTTCATTCCAATATTGTTTAATGCAAGATTTTAAAGTTTTTCTATCTTCAAATTGATGTTTATTTTTGTATACTCTTCTTGACAAAATTCCCTACAAATTTTCTATTGAGTTTAAATCTGGAAACTTAGTGGGCCAGTCCAAAACTTCAATATTTTTTTGTTTTTTAGACAAGTTTTGTGAGCTTAGAAGTGTTTTTGGCAGCTTTGTCCTGTTGACCATTCATAAATGAGAAAAGACTTTTTTCCAACACATTGATATATCAAGCAGAGTTTTAAATCATGCCAATAACACTGGGAGCTGTTGGGCTCATCCCAATGAAATTTTTTCACATCAGAAAACACTGTAGTTTCCCATTTCTCCATGTTACTTTTTTTCTTTACCCAATCTATGCACATCTTCTTGTGTTTAATGATTGATGAAGAAGTTGACAAATGCTTCTTGGAGTGATGGGTAAATTCTGAAATTCTTGCTGATCTCTGGATTTAGAAGCTTCTTGAAAAAAAAAAGTCAATGTCTAGCTGCATTTGTAATTTTAGGTGGATGACCAGGGCGTTTTCTGGTGGCATATGATTCTGGTCTCTTGCAATGAAACTTATAGATTTTCCTTCCACTTTGCCCTTTTTCATTAATGAAATGTTTAAATAAGACTCACATGGCTTAAAATCATAAGTCTTTATCATCTGCGCAAGCACTTATTCTTCCTTAGGTTTCCACCCATGAAAATGAAGTTTTAATAACTTTTCATAAAATCAAATATGTATACTAATACCCATTGTATCTAGGTACCACACACATACACATTTTCAGAGGAATTTGTGACTTGTTTCCACCACTGTATGTGTGTGTGCTTTTCTATCACGAAAGTTTCTTTTGATAGTAGTTTTATATGAAGTTAATATTTTTCTATTACACTGAATCTAAATAAATTGGGAAGTCAAATTTAATATAGAAAAATGTAAAGTACTAAATATTGAATCCAAAAACATTAAAATTGAAAATAAATTAAGCAACAGGGGAATAAAAAAAATAAATAAATAAATGAGAATGCTATTAAGGGGTAGGCTTTGATGATCAATTTAAAGCTGACAATCATATTTTGTCTATTGTATTGAGAATAAATGGAATAATTGGCTGAATGGTTAGAAATTTTATTTTAAGAGGCAAAAATCACATATATATATATATATATATATATATATATATATAAATATATATAAAAGACCTTATACAGAGAGCAAAGCTAGAAAGAGAAATTAGGATTAACTACTTTACTAGAAAGAAGAAACAAATTTCAAAAATTAAATCTACTACCCAAAAGAGTAATATATATATATATATATATATATATATATTTTTAACAAATTGCCTAATCAGATAAAAAAAACTGCAATAGGGTAACAAATTGGATGATTTCTGAAAGAAATTAAGGACATTTTTAGGAACTATGAATTACTTCACAGAAATCCTTTGCTCGGGTTTCAGTACTTCTTGAGCAATCTACAGATGAATTATGCTGTTATTTTTAAGTGCCTCCATGTACTTCAAATTCACACATTGAAAAAAAGATGTACCCTTAAATTACTAATATAAGTGACTGAAATAAAAATCAAATACTCATTCATTATCATGATTTTTTTTTTAACAACTTTGAATTTACAAGTTTAATTCAAAGATCATTTTAGTCAGATGTAAACTTTAAGGAATATATATTTTAAAATAAGGAATTAACCAATTTTATCTACTTACAATTTTAAGATAAATAAACAAAGTAAAAATAGTGCAATGACAGTTATTTTATTGAATAGATAGATAGATAACATCCAATTCATTTTTGATAGTCATAGTAACTTGTATAATTCTGGGGGTCAGATTTAAGAATCAATCCTCATGCTAATTTCACATCCTTACAGTTGATGAGGATAAAATAAATGTTAAACATTTAAATCCTACCGAGATACAGATAAATAATAGGATTTGAGTGATCTTAATATGAAAAACAAAACCTTACCTCATCAACACACTGGCACAATAAATCATAAGCTTCAGACTGAGTCATATCTGAAATAAAGAGAGTAATCAAAATCAGACAAGTAAAAAGAAATGATAATGGACATCAGCTACAGTGAGTGTTAGTATGTCAACTAAACATGTGCTATTGCTAATAAATGCATCAAATCCTTAGAGGATGCTTCACAAATCTGGGTTCAAATTGGCTTCATATCCCTCCTCCTTAACACAATATAAAAAAATCTATTTTGAGATTTTTTAATATACATTATAATAAAAGCTTTTAATCTTGCTTGAGTTTTTAAATAGAAGACAACATTCAAGAAAATTTATTCAAGAGGAAAGAAAAAAATCTCCTCAAAACTTTCAAGCTTAAAAATGTTTGACAAATTGGGGAATATTTTTTTTTCTCATGTGTTTAATGCCAACACAATGTCCTGCAAAGTTAGCTAAATATTTGACATACAGCTGTTCACCTCAATTTTCTGATGCCGAAAATCCTAACATGGGATTGTGATAGATCACACATTACTTGGTCAATAACCACCTGTATAGCTAAAATGAATCAAGCCACTTAAAGAAAAAAAAAAAACTAAACCTGATTTATGAAGGTCATACAATAAGGTGAATATTGCCTAAAGAATTAACAATAGGAAGTACTGTTACAGTTGCACCTTTTTCAAGGAAATTAATAGTGATGGATCTTTTCATGTCCCAGAACAATAAGTATGACCTTCTTTACTGACTGTTGTGTGCTTTGAAGCTTTTTTTTTTTTTAAACCAGAGATTTAGCATCATAGACTGTTTTTGATTCTGTCTCATAATGGCAAACCCATGTTTGGCCCATTTGTAAACATTGGGGGGGGGAGACGACGACTAAAAGACTTCTTTATACACATTACACATTCTTCGGTAAATTTAATGACAGACCTCGAGTTCAAGCCTGGAGCACTGTTAGTCACCATTTTGAATAACCCCAAAAATTTTTGTAAGATAAAAGTTATTTTATGTTCATTTTATATACATATTTACTTTTATTTGGAGTCATTTCTTAAGATTGGCAAAAAAACTCTTATCAGATCAAAATAATTTTAAAATAGACTTCCAGCTATGGGTCAGATTTAACAGGTACTCCCACTGCAGTCAGAGTGGACGTGGGAGTAATGGCAATGAAGGGGTATTACACACTCCTCAAAACTGAAGCTCCATTATGAGATACAATTTAGTGTCATATTCAGGACACCCCTGAGGGATCTTATACTGCTGTAGGGAATACAGTCAGCATATTTTAAGCCCTTCCAACAGATGTGCATGGGGTCTGAATACTGTTGGTACACCCCTAATTTTGGAACCTGTGAACATATTGATATGTAAATGTGATCATTTACTGTGATCCAGCTATATTACCTGTATGATTAATACTATATAAATTGAAACATATTCAGAGAGTTGTAATCTTGATTTTTTTTGTCAGTGTTAAATGTACAACAATACAATTACTGTGCTATGGTTGGAATGACTATTCATGTTTAAGAAAATAAAGAATACAAAATAATTTATACATAACAACCAATCTTTTGTTTTTGTCTGGATACAGAAAAATTTAATATAAATGCCAAAAAAGAGAAAATTATTTTTTTTCTTTTCAGGAACAAAGTCATCTTAATCATTTAATAAGAAATTTACAATGGCTTCAGTCTATTTTGCACCTTTAAATAGAGAAAGACACTTTTGTTTTTACATTTTTTTTTTTTTCTAAAATAAAAATTAGATGGGTTGATATGCTGTTAAAATCAAAGGTTATTTTATGCCTAGCAGTTAGGGAATCACATTCATATTTACATTTCCTTTTAAATAGTAAACAGTTTTTTGGGCTTCCCCCCCCGACATGATCCTATCAAATACTACTAATTTTGAAACAGATCTATTAAACCATAGAGAGGATCCTAACAAGTACTACCACTCCAGGTCAGAGTAGACCAAGGAGTAATACCAGTGATGGGATACTCTACACTCCTCAGAGCTCTAAAACTGGAATCTCACTATCAGATGCAGTTTAGTGTCATCCCCAGGACACAGAAAAATCCAAGTATCCACTTATACTTGTAGCAGTCAGTAAAGTCTCTTATCAAAATAAAAGGAAAATTCCAAGAATTTATTTTGGTCAGACAATACCTGGAAAAATTTAGCAATAATTTTTACTTGGCTACAAGTTATTTTTGAACAGTGGCAGACATTGGTTAGCTATTTTATGCTTGAGAGCTCATTGACTGACTGACCAACACACACACAACAAAAAGTGTGTGTCACTCAGCCTTGCTTCTGGGCAAGACATTTCCAAAACCTTTCCAAGCATAGCAACTGCATTAATAAGAATTATAGCAGTTGTCTCTTGCTGAGTCATTTTTCTCTTACAGTATCAGACTTCATTTCTCTACAGCCGACATCTGCTGCTGCAGTGTGCATACAAGTAAACTTACACACACAGAGTTGGGAGGGAAGAAGGAACAAGAGATTTTTCCAGTCCCCTTCCCACCCTTTCTCCTCTGCTTTACATATCTTTCCCCACTTCTTTCCTCTTTGAGAGTTCCTGACTCATGCAATTAAAAACTGATTCAACATGTCCCCAGCAAAATATTCCTGCTGCCAAGCAGCAATTCTGCTTATATCAATTCAAAGTCCTTTCAATTCTACCAGCCCTTACCTACAGCAGAAAAAAAAGACAACAGAGAGAGGGTGGGAGGGATGATTTTTAAGATGTTACCACAAAGTTAAAAAGAAAAGCAGCCAGGACTCCAGTAAATTGCTTATTTCCTTGTGATTGTAATAAGGAATGTCAATCTATGGACATGTATTATAGAAGCACTCAACATAATCTGAAAGGGGTTAAAAAATTCTTTCATACAATTCTCTATAGCATCTGGACTGTTACCAAAAAAAAAAGTTTTCTCATATCATATGGGTTAAGAGTTTGATTAAAGGTACATCACAAGAAGCATGAACCTATAAATTCAAGTATCCACTCATACTTGTTGAAAACAGTTTATCAGTAAGTTAGTAAATGATTTATTGATTTTAACAGCATATCAAATAATCTAGGGTTATTTTATTCTTAGAGGTCAGAGAATTGCATTCATTGTATATTCATATTTACATTTGTGTAGTTTCTTAGAAGTTGTTGTTTTTTTTTTTTTTTTTTTTTTTTTTTTTACACATGGACCGATTGAATACAAATAATTTTTAAACAGATCTATTGGACCCAAACATGTACTACCACTCTAGGTCAGAGTAAACCTGGAAGTAATGGCAATGAAGGAGTACTACACACTTCCCAGATCTCTTGAACTGGAGTCTTACTATTAGATGCAGTTTTTACTCAGGACATGTAAACTAGTAAAGTTCATTTTTCCATATTTGTATTGTTTGGAAGTTTGGGGAAGCTGCCACTAACACTCATAAGAAAACCCTAGAAGTGTGCAAATATGTGAACATCAAAGCAACTACTTATGGTTGGAAGATATTCAGATCTTGTGGTTATGACAGATTTTACAAGTAATAGATTGAAAAATAAAGTAAACAGCTTGTTGACCTGGTATGCATTCTTGCTTCAACAGAACTAGTACTTAGAATTTGAGACTTATCAGCTGCAGCACTTAAGTTTGTTGACAAAGTTTTAAAATAAGCAAGAGACATGTGAAATCTAAGGTTGGGTCAGGGACAAAACTTTATTCTGCATTAAAAATTATTTTCAAAAAGTTATGATGCTGATGTTAATTAGAACCAATAGAAGAGTTGTAGTGCTATTCTATTTTATTTGGTAAATTGATAAAAAATCTGCACATTTTTTTTCAATTTTCATCACAATTGTTGGCTTTTCTTGAAAAACTCATTTTGACAATGTAACAAAAAAATTCTAGTACTTTAAATGTCATGATTTAACAAAAGGGGGGAAAAAAGCTAACTCAAAATGTAATGCTCTGTTGACAGGAGTTTAAAATCTGACAACTGCTGAGAAGGAAGACCCCCCCCACCATTCCTAAAAAAAAAAAAAAGGAGTATCCTGGGTATGACACTAAACTGCATTGGATGCCATTACTCCCAGATCCACTCTGACCTGCAGTGGTAGTACCTGTCAGAGTCTTATGTATGGGTCAAATAGATCTGTTTAAAAATTATTCATGTGTACAAAAACTGAATGTAAATATGAACATATAATGAATGTGATTCCTCAACCTCTAGACATAAAATAATTCCAAACAAGTTGATATGCCTTTAAAAATCAATCAAAATGTAAATAACTTTAAATTTGTATAACTCTTTATAGCTTATTACTTTGTAAGCATTTCTTTCATTCTGCAAAAGCTTAGATTTATTGAGGTGAACATATTTTAAATCTCCAATAAGTAAAGTTGGCGACCCCCCAGTCGAGGGTGACCCGAAGGCTCCCTTTTCGATAGCTACTACACCAAGGTGTAGGGAAGGGCGCTACTCCTTTCCCAGGATTGCTCCACTTTACCCTTGATCCGTACCTTATAATGCTGAGTGTTAAGCAAGGAGGCATCAAGTACCATTTTTTGAGTCTTTGGTATGACTCGACCTGGGATTGAACCCAGGTCTCCCGAGCCATTGGCGAACACTCTAACCGCTAGGCCATTCTTTAGTTTGCAATAATATACATGACAATAGAAGCTAACATCTTTTTTCTTTAAATCACAAAGTAAAATCATCAATATGGTAAAATAATGACCATTCTATATTAGAGGCCAAGTTAGAAGGAACAGGACTGGAAGTTGGTTTCAGTTTCAGTTGACTATGCTGACTGTATCTCTGCAAAAAGATAAAACCCACTCTCCAACAAAGGTCCTGGATATAACATGAAACCATCTGATGGTGAGGCTCCAGTTCTGAAGCTTTAGAGAATGTGGAGTGCTCCTTCATTGCCATTATTTACAAGTCTACTCTGACCTAGAGTAGAAGTACCTGTTAAGGTCTCATCTATGAACAGTTAAATCATTTAATATACTGGAAACCATTTAACTGTGCAACCAAATGATTAATATCAAATTGAATTATTAACATTATATAGCCATGCTTTAAACTAATTCAACTATGTGCAAATAGAACTATTAGTGTTAGCAATACTTTTATTTAACAGTGTGCAAAAAATAAATAACAATACAAAAATATTACCTATTAACTATTTGTTTACAGTTCGAAGCCATTCTCTCTGGCAAATACACCTGACCAAGCCGAAACACTTCTGCATAGTTTGGAACGAGCAGCAGCAAGCATAGGCCTCCATGTTAATGCACACAAAACGGAATATATGTGCTATAACCAAACGGGGGACATCTCCACTCTAGAAGGAACCCCACTTAAACTAGTAGACAAATTCACGTACCTAGGAAGCAGCGTCGAATCAACCGAAAAGGACATCGAAACGAGGCTAACGAAAGCATGGACAGCTATCAATAGGCTATCGATTATATGGAAATCAGACCTAACCGATAAAATGAAACGCAGTTTCTTCCAGGCAGCGGTCACATCGATACTGCTATATGGATGCACTACATGGACGCTAACAAAACGGCTGGAGAAGAAACTAGATGGCAATTACACAAGAGTCCTGGCAGCAACACCCCACAAGACACCAACTGTACGGCCACCTGCCCCCTATCACGAAAACTATTCAAGTTAGACAAACCAGACATGCAGGACACTGCTGGAGAAGCAGAGATGAACTCATAAGAGATGTACTCTTATGGATCCCCACACATGGCCGCGCAAAAGCAGGGCGACCAGCTCGAATGTACATTCAGCAGCTATGTGAGGATACAGGATGTTGTCCTGAAGACCTACCTAGGGCGATGAAAGATAGGGAGGAGTGGCGAGAGAGGGTCAGGGATATCCGTGCTACCAGCACGATATGATGATGATGATTTGTTTACAAATTATATAACAAGATTTGGCATTAAGTAATCTACATGGGTTGATATGCCATAAAAACAATCAACTTTTGGTTTGAAATTCAAAATGTAAAAATGTAGGAATCTTGGTTTTCTTGTTACGAGGTGCCTACAATAAGTTTCCAGACTTTTTTCATATGAGCACTTTTACTGATAGTACACACATGAAATTCTAGTCCCCTTCGAAGTAATCTCCTCCAGCTGCAATGCACTTGTTGTACCATTCCAACAACTTCTGGAAGGCCCCATGGAAATCCTCTGGTGTGAGCATGTCAATGACCTTCGTCACAGCCTCTTTCATCTCCTCAATTGTCTCATAACGACAGCCTCTAAGTTTTTCCTTGAGCTTAGGGAATAAGCAAAAGTCACAGGGAGCAAGGTCTGGACTATAGGGAGGTGAGGAACTGTCTTGATGCCTATCTTGGTCAAATAGTCTGTGACAAGGATGGAGTTGTGGACTGGTGCATTGTCCTGGTGGAAATGCCACTGACCCGATTTGAAGAGTGCAGGCCTCTTCTGATGGAATCTCTTCCTGAACTCCCTTAAAACCTCAACATAGTATTCCTTGTTGACTGTCTGTCCAGTGAGAACCCAATGCATGTAGATCATGCCAGTGCTGTCAAAAAAAGGGATCATCCAAAGTTTGTGGGTGGATTTGCTCTGTCTGGTCTTCTTGGGTCTGGGAGAGCCAGAATGCTTCCACTGGGAACTCTGTCTCTTGGTCTCTGGGTCATAGCAGTAGATCCAGCTTTCATCGCAGGTCACCAGAGCATCAAGAACTGTGGGATCTGAATTGATCAGTTCTACCATCTCCCTGCTGTCATGACAACGTCTTTCTTTCTGATCTTCTCTGAGCACCCTTGGGACAAACTTCATGCAAATCTTCCGCATTTTCAGTTCCTCGCAAATAATTATGTGTACAGTTCCCACACTGACATCAAACTGTGCACTTATTGTCTCTATAGACACATGACGGTCCTTATCCATGAAATTCTTTATTTGGCCAATCAACTCTGATGTCCTGACTTCCTTACTCTTCCCACACCTCTCTTCATCCCTCACAGACTCCCTGCCTTTCTTGAATCTCTTATGCCACTCAAAAACTGATGCTCAATTCATGCAAGATTGTCGAAAAGTAGTCTGAAGCATTCCATACGTTTCTGTGGCATTTTTTCCAAGTTTAAAACAGAATTTTATTGCATATCGTTCTTTTAAAGTGTCCTCACATCCAGATTGCATTTTTGAAATTCACCAGCTGTGAAAATAGTAGAGTGTATTCCAATTCCTGCTGTAGCTGTTCATTCAAACCTGAAATCATAAAAATTGATCACTCATCTCATAAGATGTATAGCAATAACATACTGAATTTTCAAGAGTCTATGACAATTTTAAATGTCTGTACAAAAAAATATGGAAACTTATTGAAGGCACCTCATACTTTGAATTTTAAGCTTCTTTAAAATTCTTAAATTAAAGTTTATTAAATATTTTCCCATTTTTGTTTAACATTTTTCAGTTTATTAATGTCCTTAAAAAAATAAAAATAAAAAAAAATTATATACACACACATATATATATATATATATATATATATATACACACACACACACATGCTTCACTTCTTCCATGAGGTTTAGATTTTCCAAAGACTTTTTTTTTTCTTTCTACACACACTGTAAAATTAAAATAAAAGGTCAATGGTCACAATGTTATAAATATTTTTCTTTGATATTGTTGTACATTGATAAAATTTAATTCTTTTATCAGTAATTTGCGTTTTCATTTTAAACATTAGACTATTTAAAATTATTTTAAATCTACCATTAATTGTAGAATAGAAGCAAATGTTATATTTTTCTTTTACAAAATAAATGAAAAAAAAAAACAAAACATCAAAAACATACTTTTACATAACTTTAAATGATATATTATTAACTTCTAAATATTCAGTTCAATATACATTTTTGATATTGTAAAAACGCTGTGAACATGAATGAAATTAATTATTTTTTTCCAATGTCTTCTAAATTTTTTCAAATGTATGGTAAAAAACAAGCTTAATAGTCACTGACTTAACATTTTTCTAAGGAAAATTTAAGTTGATCATTCAATATTTTTCTGTTAAAAAATTATTCAATGTTCTTATAAAAAGTATGATTTTTACTTATTGTTTTTAACATATTTTCTTTTTGTGATCAAATGAACTGTAATGATTTACTTATTAAAATGAAAGAAAAAACAATGACATTAATAAATAATATTACATAAATTTAATGTCTAATTTTTTTTAAACAACTGGATGTCTTTTCAAAAGTTTTTCTATGCTTATTTTTAATGAATCTAAATTATTGTTTCACAAAGTTATTTTAATATTTTTCGCTAATACTGTTGTTATTCATAAAGAATTTTTTTTTTAATTAGTTGAGTTTTTCTTTAAAGTAAAATTAAACAAATACTAATGTTTCATTTTTAAAATTTCTCATTAAAAGCATAGAATTGATCCAAATGTCATTCTTATTACAAAATTAATGAAAAATTCATTAAAGAATGTTTTTACATAAACCTAAAGTATTTAATTTGAATAAAATGCTGCTCAATCATTTTTCTAGGTTCTTCTAAAGTATTTATTTATTTACTAAAGTTGAGCATAACATTAATTTTTGACACAAGAAGGCTAAAATTTAACTGCACTGCAGTGGATTGCCCCTGGTAAAACACCCAACCCAACCTTTAAATTGAGAGGGAGGTGTTGCCTAGAGGAGCAGCACTAAGGGAGAGAGTGCCAGGCAATAACTGATCTTATGCTGACAAGTGCCAGAAATTTAGGTACTTAATTAACTTGATAATTGATTAAATATTTTGAAAACCTTTGTAAACAATATACCCCCACAAGCCTAATGAGTAGAGTGTTCACCAATGGTCCAGGAGACAGGGGTTCAATCCCAGGTTGAGTCATTTCAAAGACTCAAAAAATGTTACTTGATGCTGCCTTGCTTAACAATCCAGGAAAAGGAGTGGCGCCCTTACCTACACTTAGGTGTAGTAGCTATTGAAAAGGGAGCCTTCAGGTCACCCTCAACTAAGGTCACCAACTATATATATATATATATAAAATCAATTTAAAAAGTGGATTCTCAGGCAATCCTGTAAAATTTCTGTTTTTAACTTGATATGGAGGAGGTAAAAATTGAAGTTAAGAGTATAATAAATATGGCTTGAAAAGTTAGTCCTAAATTGAAGCAATAAAAGAAATAATTAAGAAACTAAATCTATCATTTCAGATATGACTTAGTTTCCGGCAGTATTCTGGAAATGTTGCGTCTGCTTGCAAAACAAAATACAGAAGCCTGTGAGATAAACCAAATATCAGTTTATCATTTTTCCAAAAGACAATAACAAGAGAGTGATATTAAAAATCAGTTCAAAATGCCAATCTGAATATTACAAACAATAGTTATTTGTCAACTACATTGGTCTTCAAATTTTGATACCATAGAAGTTCAAGGAAAAATACACTTCCATAATCTACCATCTGTATGACCAGGTATCCTAAACAGTTTAATACCAACATCCTCGGCTATTCAAAGTGAAAAAAAAAAAAAAAAAAAATCTAGTAAGACTCAAAATCAAATTGATAATGAAACAAATCCTTTTTTTTTAGAATTAGACAAGATCAATTAATTATATAAAATTTGAATGAAAGTCTAATCAACAACAAAAAAGACTGTCCAGTTGTAACATTTTTGGATGAAAATACTTTAATAGTTCACTAATCAAAAGTTATTGTTAGTATCCCTCTTTTTATGTTGAGAATACATAAAAATTTGTGGTTTTAAACCTTTCATCATATTATATGAGCAACCCATCCAAAAAGCATATAAATACTATTGATATTTGGTTACATTGGAAGAAATGATCAGATATTTGGATTGTATGGCTTTTGATCCCAAGAAGGATATCTTAAGTCAGCACTTTCCAGCAATAGGTTACAAAATGGTTGGAAGGATATATAACTCAAATATATATACTTTTGAGTACTATACAACATCATGATCATTGAATGATAGATTAAAACTGGTTTGGTTTGATTTTATGGTATATCAATTATTGTTGATTAATGCCAAATCCTGTTTTTCATATATATTAAATATATGATTTGTAAACACATTTTGTAGATCCAACAGTTCTATTTCTAACAATTCAATTAAATATCAATCATTTGTTTACATACAGTTAAATGATCAAACAGTTCCATTTCTAATAATTCAATTTAGTATAAATCATTTGTTTGCACTCAGTTTGAATGTCAAACAGTTCTATTTAGTCCATAGATAGGACCCTATTTGGTGCTACCACTCTGGATCAAGAGTGGACCTGGGAGCGATGGTAATGAAGGAGTACTTCATATTCTCCAAAGCTCCAGTGTTACTGGAGCCACACCATCAGATTTTTGGGGTGGGGTCTTACCCCTCTGCTGAAATGCAGTCAGTGTATTCTACAGTCCCAGCCAACTGGGCTGGATTAGGACAGGATTTTCAATTATCATTATTAGCAACATTAAAAAGGATGACATCAAAAGTTTTAAAACTTAATGAAATTTTTTTTTTGCTATCTGTATTAAATGGTCTTAATACCAGTCAAAAAGGGTGCACAATTCTCTGTAATGAAGTATATATTAAGAAAATATTATATCATGGCAAACAATTATTTGCCATGTCAGTTGACAATTCATTTTTACTTGCTCAAACAGTACTTGGTATAATGTTGATGTCTTAATGGGAGGTCAAAATTTCTTATAAGATTAATTCCCATTTCAAAATTAATATTAGTCTTTTTTTTTTTTTTTTTAACAATTTGAGTCAACAGTTAAGGCCATCACCTCTGTACCAGCTGATGTAAAGGTTATCATATGTGATGGCAACTGAATAAATCAAGCTTTTTTGTTTTTTAAATTATATCCCACACTTCCTGGATAAACATTATGTAGATAATAAACATTTTTGTTTTGATTATATTCGTTTGTTGAAAAATATTTACAATTTGTGCCTCACAGAAAAAACAAGAGAAGCAATCTTTGATGATAATGGAGTAAAATGAGCACATCTGAAACAGTTATATAGTTTTGAATATGAAAAATTAGTTAAACTTAAAGATTTAAATGAAATTTCCATTGCTTCAAAGTCCACAGAAAGACAATGGGTTTCTACTTGCCTCAGAGTATTTTCAGAAAAAAAGAAAGAAAAGAAAAACAAACAAACAAAAAAACAAACCATAATGCATTTCTAACTCAGTCAGGAATAAGTGCAGATAGGAATGATACTGCCATCTTCATAAACAAGATTTCGACATAGTGGGAAATGACTCTCTATAAGCTGAAATCAGATCTCTGAATAACAGTTGACTTGATTTTATCACTGAGTTTGGTTAAATGGCTCTTAATATGGTTGGTAGTTAAGGTAATTATATAAAACAATTATCCAAATACACTGCTACTGCCATACACTATACTTGCAATGGAATTCTTAGTCTCTGTTGAAATTTTTTGAGCTACAAGCCATAAATATGTGCTTCTTGGGCAATTTACAACAGATCTATTAGAAAAAGAATTTAGTAAACTTTGTCAAAGATCAGTTGGCACCTACTTTATAAATATCCAACAGTGTATTGAAAAGTAACATATTAAGCAGACACCTTTACTTTTAAATCAAAATGTTAATACTGATGCTTTTGATGTTAAGTTAGATCACCTATAAACATTGTGAGGAAGGTTCAGAAATATTTGACTATTTGGAAAATTTAGAACCATCTCTTTCTGAAGAAATGATAATCAACCTAGTAAATATGGAACCCATTTTCATTATGTAAAGTATAGAAAATATACCAATTCAAATGACCATGGAAAACTAAAGGTTCCTTCTGACCACACTCATCAATGGTAAATTTTTTTTGTTTCATCTTTTTCTATATAATGAATATTTTCAGCCCCAAAATTAGTTGAGTGAATTATACATGGGAATGTGTGTTTGTTAATAATTTTGTTTCCCCAATATGAGCTAATTTTTGCCGCAGACTTGTTGCATTTTTGTGTGGATATGTCTGTGGGTTTACTCTAACCGTGTAAATTTTGTGTTTTAGGACAATGTAAACAACATAAATTCCTATTTTCAGTCAGTATGAAGAGATAAAAAGTTGAACAAATACTAAATTTAGCTTCTGTAAATTCAAAAGTCAGTGCTTATTATACATAAGAATTTTTCTCCAGAATCTTGTAATCCAAAGTTAGGGGTACATAGTAATACTTTTGTTAAGTGTTCAGAAGTCTGAAACATTATTTCTATTTTAAGCAACTGTCTGAATCTAAATAAAAATCAGATTTGAGTGGGATTGAATTTTTCTCCAATATGAAAAGTTTTCTTTATTTTTTCTTTTTAACTAAAGATACAATTCAAATTAACTTCTTTCAGCAAATTGATAGCAAGAAACCTATTCTAATTTATTTTTAAAAACATTTTAAATGAACAGTTTTTCTTTCTAATTGTTTTTATTATTCTTGATAATTTATGCTTAGTAAAAAGTAGATAATTTTATGTTTAGAATACATCATTAAGAGATACACAGAATTTATAATTATTCTCCTAACACACAATTTTTAAGCTGAGTACAGCTGGTTTGAATTCCGAATTTTCCCCATTCTCCTATGATGGTTGCCTTACCAAATAAAAAAAAAAAAAACAAAAAAAAAACAAAAAAAAAACAAACAGTTTGCCTTACTGTTTACCCAAAGTTGGAGAGGAGAACAGATGTATTCATGCCTTTCCTAAGAGCATTAGTGTGAGGTGAAATGAAGACAGCTTCAAACAGGATTTGCATTCTGATTTCCAATTTCATTTCTTATGATGATAACCATTATGCTAAATGTGTCTTACATTAATGTGAGTTAATATGATAAAAAATGAATAAATAAATAAATTGGTGGATTAATAAGTTAGTAACCTGATACAGTTATTTGCTAGATTTTGACTCAGAAATTTTCATTGTATGATTAATATTTCAATGTGATTAATATTCACTACTTAAATCTATTGACAAAAGAAATTATGTTGAAAAATCTCATGTAAAAAGTGTTTTTTTCTTTTTTAATTAGACTGCAAACTTACTGATTTACTTATGTACTGAGTCAGTCTTATACCAAACTTACAAGTAAATGAATAAAAAAATTGAATTAATAACCCTAAACAAGCTATTAAACAATTTCATGCACATAACTCCATATTGGAAACAGAACAATGCAAAGCTTAAATATCAATAGTTAACTTCCAATACAGTGCAGTCTGTAATATTATATAACATCGATCTTGTTAGGGTTTGTATATTTAGAATGCATTCCAATGAAAAAGTATGGTGCATAAAATTCTATGCAATAATACGGAATAAAGATTTTTCTAGCTATCTTGAAGATGCTGTTAAGCATACAGTCAATAATAATAATAGTAATGAAAACTACTGGACAAAACTTAAAAATTGTACTGTACTATAAAAAAAAAGTTCTGATTTAAATGTCTGCAAATAAACCTTTGTCTCCACTAGGATATAAACAGAATGCAATTATAGCCAAAAGGAAAGGACTGTAATTGCTAAGCAGGAAGAAAGGTACTGACCAATTGAGCAACTGAGAGACAAACAGACACACATACACAGAATAGTCAAAAGGAAATTCTATCTAGTTTATTGATTTCTGAGTGAAGCAAGTAGAACAGTACTGTTTTCTTGTGGAAGGACCAACATGGAAATCAGGAAGAACATACAGAAAAAAATTTGTGAGTCAAACTCACAAGAAAATATAGCTTGCTAACCAAAGCTTTCTGCTAGGTAACCAGTCATGTACTAAGTTTAGTTAAGTATAGTAAAAGACCATATGAATGGAGCATCTAATAAAGACTCATAACAAACTGATTTGCAAACCATCATACAAAATGTAGAAATCCATATTTGCTTGTTTTTAAATGATATACAAGGATAGATAAATCAGTTAGCTATAATCTTACTGTAATTTACTAAAATATTTTTTGGCCCTTCTGTCTATTATTGTATAACTCAAGAACAAATGGAGCAATCAAATTTTCTGTGGTTTATAACGGGGTGGTGGATGGAGCATGCCTTTTTTTTGCAATATTAGTTTTTGAAAATTCTAAACTTTTTAAAAGTCTTTTGCCAGGAGGATCCTTACTAAGTGAGTGCATATTAGATTAGCTAAACCTAATCTTTTTGTTTTGACATATAAAGCAGATATCTACCTGAATATTTCCTTGCCAGAAACCAAAGTTGACATTTGTTTTAATCATCATAGGAAAAAAAATGTATTTATATTTGTAGTATGAATAACTTCTTGGTGAAGTTTATAAACTTATAAATCCTCACAAAAATCTAGTTTAGTGCTAGGCCTATGTTTATTGTCAGTTTTTATGAACAAGTTTTCCCCTATTACTCTGAATACTGCGCATATATATATATATATATATATATATATATATATATATATATATATTCTAAAAAAAAAAAAAAAAAAAAAAAAAACTCCCCAGAACATTCACATATAATTCAGAAATAAATAAATAGATCCTCTGAATATTTTATTTATATATCTTTAAGTGGTGGCACAGAGTCCATTGACTCTCTCCCACAATCCGTCCCTATCAACCAGTAGGCCCTCTAGACTGTATCCAGTATCCATACAGAGCTGATGTATGTGGGTCTTTGTTGGTCAGCCAATATTGGTGCATCCATATGAAGGAATCTATAAGAAAATGTCTAACTTAGACGGTTTGTGAGATGAGAGGTACAACTAAGCTGTACAAGTGCTGTTTTATAGGGTGTTGCTTCCAGGATTTTTTCAAAACAGCAAGCAAGATCTCTGTGTAGATCCTATCAAACTTTTCTCCATGTATTTTGTTAGTCCAGATGGTGCATCCAATCCATACAGTACTGACATGGCCACAGCTAGGAAGAAATCCCATCTTATTTTATTAGAGAGATCAGATTTCCATATGATCAACAACATGTCAACAGTAGTCCATGACTTCCCTATGCATATGTGAACATCACTTTCAGTAAAGGAGATATTGCTGCCAAGGTATGTGATCTGATCTACTAATTTCAGAGCTTTGTCACATGGAGATAACCAACCAAACAAGAAGTAGCTATGAATTATGGCATATCAACCCTTGTGGGTTACTTAATGCCAAATCATGTCTATAAATATATATCAAATATATGAGCTGTAAACAAATAGTTTGTAGATAACATTTTTAAATGAACCAGAGCTCATTTGTTTGCAAATAGTTAAATGGTTCCAAGTATTACTATTTGATACTAATAATTCAATTAATATCAGCCATTGGTTTGCACACAGTTAAATGGTTTTAAGTACATTAAATAATTAGATATTTCTTTGACCCATAGATAGGACCCTAACAGGTACTACCACTCCTGGTCAGAGTAGACCTGAGAGCAATGGTAATGAATGGGTATTCCATACTCTCCAAAGCTCCAGGATGGGTGCCTCACCATTAGATAGTTTAGCATTATATCCAGAACACTCATTGGGGGTTAGGGTGATGTCTTATTCCTCTGCAGAGATGCAGTTGTTATTCTATAGTCTCAGCTGACAAAACAATTTCTGTTTTACCTGTATTCACAAAGAAGCTAATGCCTCTTGCTGTTTGCTCCCCACTATGCACAAGGTATTCGACTTGGATAGGTGCATTTGTAAGAAGTGCTAAATCATCTGCATAGTCTATATAATATATATATATATATATATATATATATATATATTACTTCAAAAAGTATGGACTACTAAAATTGCTCAATACAAAGATATGAAATTGCAGTGCAAACTGTAAAATTGAAAGTGGTTATTGCTTACCAGTCAAATGACTAAGTTTCATGACATACAGGCAATCTTCATATGCTTGAAGATTTCTTGAATGGTATGAAACTGAACCACATAACTGGTAGGTAGATAACAACTTTCGATTTTCTTATATATCACACATACTTTTTCAAAAATCAATTTTCTTCTTTATAACCAATATTTCATAAGATTCTGTTAACAGGAAAAATTATCTTGGTACTTTCAAAATATTTGTCGCAAACATTTCAATTTATGAAACTACTTGAGATTTTAGAAAAGAGATGGGGGGAAAAAACCTGCCTGTTCCTGTTTGATAAAAAGTTAAAGCAACATCATTTATAATTATAAATAAGCAAATCATTAACCATACCTGCACATCAATAAATCCTGTGATAAGATTGACAACATTTTGACTAGTTTGCTACTTTACAAAAATAAAAAAAAATTTTAAAGAAAATTTTTTTTTAAATAAATAAATAAAAATTGTGTTACCTTTGTGGTAATAGCGATCCATGATACTGAGTGTGAAGTAGGCACCATAACCATGAGCAGCAAATGGTACTTCAGAAAGAGATGCTAAGTAATCCAGATAGAAAAGAGAAGGTCCTTGTTTTTCATCATAGCCAGCCAATAAAAGATTCACATAATAAGGACTCTGAAATGAAAAGATGACTCTCAGTAGAAAATAAAACCAACATTTCTTCTCCCCAGACAAAAAAAAAAAAACCCTCAAAAAGGTATTCTAGTCTATGAGGTCTACAGCAGAAACTCAATCAACAAACATGTCATGTAATTGGGCCTTGTTGAGTAGAATGCTCACAGGATTTCTTTTGTGAAATAGAAACAAGTTATTTTGTTATCCATCTTATCAAAATAATGATAGCCAAAAATTACTAAGCTAATTCACTTGTGGGATTAGGGATATATTTAAAAAAATTTTTATCTGTATCTGAAGGTACATAAATGATATGTTTCTTTCACACTATTTGTAAATATAAATTAAGAGAAAATTCTATTAAATATGGGAAGAAAAAGATGATAAAATTAGGTAACATAAATTGATAAATCAAAATGTATATTGATAATACAGGGCAAATTTATTAGTTGCTGATACCAGAAACATTAAGGAACAATGAAATTCTAAAAGTGAGGGGTTTTAGCAAGTATTTTCTACTCATTTCCAACAATTACTTTATATTTTCTCTTCAATGCCAATAAAAACAAAATTCTACTTACATAAGTCCTTAAATAATCTGCCAAATTCTTTCTGGTAAAATGTGAAGCAGCTGTAGGACTCAGTTCATAACCTGAATAAGAATTTTTAAGAAACTTTAAAGAAATACAAGAGCAAAAAAAACCCCCCAAACAAACAAAAAACCTTTAGTCATATGTTCTAAAATGATTTATATTAATATTCAAAATATAAGCAATAAGCAAAATGTTATCCATTCAAAGTAAATGTGATAGCCTGGCATCTCAATAACTATATCAACACAATACTGTGATTTTTTTTAACTTACTGGTACCAAACCAAGTCTAGCAAAAAAGTTACATTTATGGAACATCCAAATCAAACTTATCAGTGAAATGTGAAAGCTGCCTACTTGAAACAGATTATTAAAAGCAAGTATTCTTTCTTTCTTTATTGATATATTCTATCATACAATAAGGAGAGAAATCAGTCAGTCAAAATCATAGATTATCTGATTCTTTATGACCCTTGAAGAAATAAGAAAAAAATAACAAAAAAAGATATAGTTAGCTAGACCATCTTTTCAACCACTAGATTAACCAATGGGAAATTTAAATTGCTGTGAGGGAATTGAAAGGAAAAGAATATATGTTATGAATGAAAAATAGTCTCTGCAAATGATCAAGAATTGAGTTTATTTTTAGTTTTTATATGCTAAACAAAAAAAAAAAAAAGTTTCAATATTTCAAAATATCTGTAAAAATTAAAAAAAAAAGACCCCCTACTGCAAAAAAAAAAAAAAAAAAAAAAAAAAAAAACAACAACAAAAAAACAAAACAAACATAAAATCTCATGAAATAAAAAAAGTACTTCAACCTTAATGTTTTTAAATACTTTCAAGGGCATTCACAAAGAAAATTATTTTGAACACTCTTACTTTCAAAGATCTATTGATGCCGAGAGGTTAAGGAATTGTGTACATTGTACATTTATATTTACATTTTTGTATAGTTTAGGGTTTGTTTTTTTTGCACATGGCAATATGATATCAAGTATTCCTAATAGGAATAATTTGCAAACAGATCTATTTAACTCATAGATGGGACCCTAACAGGTATTACTACTCCGGGTCAGAGTGGACATGGATGTAGCGGCAATTAAAGAGCATTCCATACTTTAGAACTAGACCCTCACAATCAGATGCAGTTTAGTATCATAACCAAGACCCCCCCCATATCTTTACCTATCAGTGAGGGATATAGTCAGAGTATTCTAAGTCCTGCAGACAGGATTTTTAACTGTTGCAATCACTTCAATCCAAAGTAATGATAATTTCTAATTCTAATAGATTTACATTCCAGCAAGATTAAGCATTCTGAATTTATGCTTACCCAATGTTTATATTTATAATCATAAATGTTTAATAAATGGCAAAAATGAATATATGGCCTGTCCGTATTATCTAGTAATACTTTTCAATTTTCGTTTTTTTGTATAAATATCAAAAATGAAAGTGAGTGTGTACATTGGACATTTTTTTTAATACATAAATAAAATTCAGTATATTTTCAATACTTATTGTTTATCATTCCAACCTACTTTTTTGCATAAGAATGCAGTGCAAAGAATAATTCAATAATCTAAAATAAGTTTACTTATAGGTGTTTTTTTTTTTTTTTTTTTAAAGAAATTCCAAAAAGAAAAAGCAATACAGTCTATTATGAAAAGGCGAAAGTTAAAATGATACATTTTCATTAAAATCATGAAAAACATTTTTTTCTGAAAACAAAGATATATAGTGAGTATAAGCATTACTGTTTTTTAACCAATCAGGTTTTGACATCAGTTGCCTTTGAATTTTCATAAGACAAGAGAGGCAGTTTTTGCTGCCGCAGTTCATTTTAAGTTTCTCTTCTGCTTAGCACTATTTAACATTAATTAAACTATTTTTGTTTTTAAACACTGTCTAGTTTAACAGATAATTATAAAGTTTTGGTGGTAGAGAGAAACAGAAGGGGCACTGATCAATATCAATTTTAATAGGTTTTAATTCTTGAATAAGCTTTAAAATAAAATTCATGTCTGTAATTTTTACATGGTAACTTTATTTCATCTATTCCCTGAAATATTTATATGTGCACAGTAATTATTGTAATTAAAATTTATGTTATTAGAAAGGACCAATCTAAGCAAATTAGAATCTTGATGCTGGCTGATGTTATAGTTATCTAGCATTCCATACATAATTGAAGCAAATGAATTAAATTTCAGTTTCATAATCTTGTAACACTAATGAAAATATTTTTTTAAAAGTGATCATAAGAACTATCTTATTTAATCACAAAAATAGTCAGCAAATTTCACTATACCACCTTGTCAGCATGGCTTAGAATATGCTGTATCCCTTTTAGTGAGGTAAGATCACCGACACAAAAGAAGTGTGTTGAGTGTGAAGGATTTATCCAAACTCTCACCAGGTCAGTACTGTAGGTGGCTATGCACAAACTGAGACTCATACATGGCCATCATAGAAATGCTTGATCCCTTTGATATTGCCCTTTTCAGATGTCTCAGGTGCCATGTGATAAACATAGTCTTACTAAGCTGGTATTGTCTGGTGGGTAGGAACCCTGGGACCTTGTGATCAACTTACAATAGCCCATCCAGTGCATGGACACCAGATGACTTGGTTAGGTTAGGTTTAATGGCATATCAACCAGTGTAGGTTATTTAATGCCTAATCCTCTTTATACATATATATTAAATATATGACTTGTAAACACATTTTGTAGATAACATTTTTAAATAAGCCTTAGCTATTTTTTTCAGTACGCAGTTAAATAGCTTCAAGTATTTCTATCTAACTTGAATAATTCTTAACTATTAATCACACAGTTGAATGGATATACATATATGATTTGTAAGTGAATAGTTTGAGGTAATTTCATTTTTAAATGAACCAAAACCAACCTACTTGCGCACTAGCATTGCTATTGTTTCTACATAGCTAAATAGTTTCAATTATTGCTATCTAACACTTATAATTCTATTCAATATCAATCATTTGTTAGCAGATAGCAAAGTGGTTACAAATATTGCTATTCAACACTACTCATTTGTTAACACAGTTAAATGGTTCCAAGTATTGCTATGCATCACTAGCAATTCAATCAAACATCATTAATTAGTATACACACAGTTAAATGATAAACAGTTCTATTTCTAACAATTCTATTTAGCATAAGTCATTTGTTTGCACACAGTTTAAATGTCACAGTCTATTTGACTCATAGACAAGACCCTATCAAGTGCTACCACTCCAGGTCAGAGTGGACCTGGGAGCAATGGCAATGAAGGGGTACTCCGCATTCCCCAAAGCTCCAATACTAGAGTCTCACCATCAGATTGTTCAATGTCATATTCAAGACACTGGTTGGAGAATCTTACCTCTCTGCAGAGATGCAGTCAGTGAATTCTACAAACCCGGCCAACGGGGCAAAAGCCAGATGGGCTCAGCAGAGGCAAGCAAATGATGTTCTGGGTATGACACTAAATTGCATTGGACGGTGAGGCTCCAGTTCTAGAGCTTTGGAAAGTGTGGAGTACCCTTTGATTGCTATTACTTCTGAGTCCATTCTGACTCAAAGTGGTCCCATCTATGTGTCAAATCTGCTCAAAGATTATTTGAATTAGATAGAGCTGTGTACAAAAAATAAAAAAACTCCTTTTAAACAACCACAGACACACACAAAACCCCCCTAAATATGGGCATACAGTGAAGGCAATTCCCTAAACTCTAGACATAAAATAACCCTGACAAGTTGACATGTCATTAAAATCATGCAATCAAATTTTAGTAAAGGATGATAAAGAGATGGGTACTAAAATAGAAAAAGTTGATATTTATATTTAAATATACATCACAAAATGATTTTGTTGTAACAAAAATTAAAAGATTTAATATAGTTTTTCAAGTCTTCTTAAAATTTTTAATTCTGACTTGAAACCATAGTGAATCCAAGATTTCTATTCTTAATTCTGTCTTGAAAAGATTTAAGTTTTGTTTTTATAATTCAAAAATAAATCAAGTACTGCCTCTTTTAAAGTTCCTTTTTATATTTATTAATATATTTCACATTATTCATTGTATATTTTTGAATTTTTTTTTTTTTTTTTTTTATATTAAAACTATTGTCAACTTAGGAAGAAAATGTATATACATTAACTGTTGTCCAAACATTGATTTCTACCTAAGTCACAAAATTAATTCAGTATTAACCCATTTTTAATGAGGCACTAATAACTATTTCTTTTAAGAAAAATATTAAATTCTTCATACATCAATTAAAAAAAAAAAAAAAGTTCAAAAGTATTCTAAAAATTTTAGGATGGGTAAGCTGAGTATTCCCCAATGGCCCAGGAGACCGGGGTTCAATCCCAGGTTGAGTCATACCAAAGACTCAAAAAAAAAAAAAAAAAAAAGAAAAGAAAAAAAAGGGGACTTGATGCCTCCTTGCCTAACACTCAGCATTATAAGGTATGTGTCAAGGGTAAAGTGGAGCAACCCAAGGAAAGGAGTAGCGCCCTTCCTCTACACCTAGGTGTAGTAGCTATTGAAAAGGGAGCCTTCGGGTCACCCTCGACTATAGTCACCAACTTTACTTTTATTATGAAAGCAGTTCCTTCAGTGCCAGTAAGATAAAGGACCTTTAAAATGAGCTTACAACTGTGCTTATTGTTTGTTGTAAAATAAAGTAAATCTGAAAATTAATATTTGTCAATTTTTGAAAAGCTATTTGCTCTTGTTAAGCATCCTATAGCAGCAACAGTTTCTGATTGTTGCCATCTATTGCTGGATAAGCCATGATACTTTAAATTGAAAATTTGATATTTAGAGGATGAAAATTAGACATCGGAAATTGGACCATAAACATTTGAACAATGTTCTAACAAGTAAACTACTATACAGCAACTTGATGCAGAGAAAATAATTGTCCCACTTTTAAACAGCACGCATGCCAAGGTATTCCTATATATACACACACACACACACGTTCACCCAGTCCTCTGGATTTGTACTGGAATTTAATTGAGACATAATTGCTTAGTTGAATAACTTAATACTTACAGGGTTTCAAATAAAAAGATATGATGTAGTAAGGGATAGAAGACTGGATATGTTTTAAATCAGAACAAAAAATTACATCTGGATTGATTTACCAGTTTTTATTTGAATCTTTAGATATTTTCTGTTATTTAACAAGATCTTATACACTGATATAAACAATTGTGCTAAGTATTTGATTTTATTAAAACATAACATCACTTGGGTGGAGAGATAACATAAAATATCGGTTCATAACATTGTGTGTAACCTACCTGACTAAAATAAAATTATTTCTTGAGGAAAAAAAAATTGTAAAAATAATAACATACATACATACATAATTAAATGAAATATATTTCTTAAATTGAAATTAAATGGCTTTCTAAGGAAACCTTTTTTTTTTTTAAAACTAAAAGTACTGTTTGTTAATTGTAAAAAGTTTTTTTGAGAAAAAAAAAATTAAATTAAAAAAAAAATTGAATGGACATGAGATTAAATGGCTCTCACAGGAACCTTTTTAAAACTTAAAACTATAAGTTTGTTTATCTATTGTAACATTTGAAGAATAAAAAATTAATATAGTGTACTATTTTCCCCTAATTTTAATTCAATAATTTTTCATTTCTATATAAGTATTTTATGTTCAAAACTGTAGAAATATATTAAAAGTCAAAATTTGTTTCTTTTTTGAGTAAGGAAACAGTAAGATTTCACAGAAAAGTTGCAATTTAAAATGCAAATTCATTTTTAATTTGATCTCATTTTTTTGCCACTGTTAATAAAAAATAAAATAAATAGATAAATAAGTCTGATGTTTGTTTAGTGAAAAAAATTTACTGAATATAAAAAAAAAAAAAAAAAAAAAAAGGTAAAATAATTACATAGAAATGTAATACTATATAGACTATAAATCACATAAGATTAAATTTTATTCAAAAAATTAAATTGAACAAAAATGAAATACATTTTGGTGTTGTGAAATGACTTCAGAAGAGAAAAAAACTGATGTTTAAGTGAAAGTCAATGGCTGTCAAAGGTTAAAAAAAAAAAATAAAAAAAAAAAAAAAAATGGGGGAGCCAATTTAGGTTTAGTTATAAATTTATGATACAATAAGAATATAGATTGTACCAAATCACAGCTTTTTATGTCCAGCTGTTTCAGTGTCCATAAGGTTTCACAGACTTGGGACACAGACACCTTTATTAAGTAGAAGTTTGTAGGTTGGACAAGTCAATCAAATAATTTTGGATACATGATTTTCTAACATTTAAAATAGAGACTATTTTTTTTTTAATTACTGAAAGTATAAGAGATATAAATGACTTTCAAACAATAATTCATCTTTGTAGTTATTATATAGAGTTTATAATTTACAAGTCTAACTTTTTAATAAAAAAGTGTTCAGTCATTCTGGAGAGGATACTCCCTATATATTAAACAATTAGAATAGTGACTTTAATGATGTCTTGATTAGAGCACTAAATAATATAATATGCATCATATCTGATAAAAACATAACCTAGGTAACTGTTCAAATAGTACAATTGTTGAGGGACTAAAATGAAACTATTCTGTCTCATTTATGGGATCCAAAAATCCATTATTGTGTCGTTTATCATTAATGAGTCCCTATATGATCAATATCAGTCATTTCATGTACTGTTTTGTATGGTTGTGTCGGTCTCCACCAATGAAAACCATGTTAATATTTATATCTTAATGGCTTTTGTTTACATGTTTCTGTGATTCTAGAGTCTGTCCATCATTTCATTATATTTTGTCTAGTGAAATTTTCTTGTGAATTTTTGTGATCTGGGAATACAACAATATCTAAAGAGAGGTTGGTTGTACAATATCTCAAACTTGTTAAGTTAATCTATACTGGAGAGGGTCTTTCTTTCAAGCAATTCTTTTTTAAGGTTGATGTGTAAAAAGGAGAGATGCTTTAACAATAATCATATGGTTTCAAGTATTTCAATCTATGACTAATAATTTTTGAAACTGATCTGACTCATAGAGGGAACCCTAATAGATATTACCACTCTGAGTAAGAGTGGGACCTGTGAATTATAGCAACAAAGAGGCACTCTACACTCCCTAGAACTCTAGAACTGGAATCTCATCACCGGATGTAGTTTAGTATCATGTCTAGAACACTCCAAGGAGAGGAGTTTGATAGCACTTAATAAAAGAATATGATATAAGAATTAGTAATAATTCCCTAATCAGAGCTGGGGTAAGAGGGTGTTTAATTTGCTATAGTTGTAGTTATTAAGAATTTAGAAGGCTTCAACACTTTATATATAATGCAAGGCTTCTAGTATTTACAATTTTGTTTGGTTTTAATGGTATATCAACCTTCATGGATTATTTAATGCCAAAGCAATCCTTCTGGAAGAACAGCAGTGAGACTATTCAACCCACAGCTAAGGGGATAAAGAAGTTCATACCTTTCCTAATGGTATTAGTCTCAAAGTGAATGTAATAGTATTTTTTGCAGTGTGGGTTTGGTTGGTTGGGTTTTATGGCATATCAACTGTTGTAGGTTATTTAATGCCAAATCCATTTTTATGCAAATAGTTCTATTTCAAACAATTTAGTTTAGCATGAGTACACAGTTTAATTGTCAAAAATATCTATTTCAAGCTATTTAGTTTAGTCAAACAGTTCTAATTCAAACAAATCAGTTCAGCATAAGTATGCAGTTTCGATGTCAAAATAGTTCTATTTCAAGCAGTTCAGTATAGCAAAAGTACACAGTTTAGTTCTATTTAAATCCATTTTCATATAAATAATCAGTTCTATTTCAAACAATTCAATTCAGCGTAAGTACATAGTTTAATGGTCAGAAACATTTTTATTTCAAGCTATTCAATTTAGTATAAGTATAGATTTTGTTTACACACAGTTAAATGTCAAAACAGTTCTATATTAAACAATTTAGTTTAGCATAAGTACGCAGTTTAATTGTCAAAAACATTTCTATTTCAAGCTATTCAGTTTAGTGAAACAGTTCTAATTCAAACAATTCAGTTTAGCATAAGTATTTAGTTTAGTTCGATTTAACCCATAGATAGAGCCCTTTCAGGTGCTACCATTCCGGGCCAAAGTGGACCTGGGAGCAATGGCAATGAAGGGGTGCTCTGCATTCCCCAAAGCCCCAGTATCACTGGAACCTCACCATCAGATTGTTTAGTGTCATATCCAGGATATTCATTGAGGGGGGTCTTACCGCTCAGCAGAGGTGCAGTCAGTGTATTCTACAGCCCCAGCCGACTGGGCAATGACACATGGAGAGAATCCCACTTATATACAATGTTGTCATGTCACTAGCTCACAGTAAATGGAAAACCACAGTATAGGTAAAAATACTCATAATAAATAATGAAGACTTCTATCTATATAGGATTCTTTTTACTTATTTGTTTTTTTTTATATAAATTAATGACATCATAGAAACTTTCTTTGATAACCAAAGGATTTAATAAATTACATAATTTATCATTTAAAACTTATCTGCCTTCAAACTTCTTATTGGGTTATTCCAACCAATTTCCCTTAAAGAGCCCAAAATTAAAGAGAAGAAAAAAAAAACAAAAAAAAACAAACTTTCATTTGTTTGCATCCATATGAAAAGTAAATCTTGAAAATTGCAGCCCAATAGCATTAATCCTACTTATCTTAGAATTTCTGCTTTGATTTTTTTTTCTAATGTTGGAGGCTTACATTTTGGAATTCTGTTTCTTACAAGCCTTGGTAAGATTGTTTTTCTTATCTCCATTGTAAAGTGTTTTGAAATTAGAACCAATTGTTTTAACTTAAATGCCTTTGAAAAATTAATGATGTAAAAAAAAAAAAAAAAAATCTCAAAGTTTAAGAAGCTCCATGGATGTATGTTTAAAGCACTTCATCTACTCCACTCTAATAAACTGATGGGCCATCAAAATTATAAAGAAAATAAATGTTCTACCCTCCAACATTAAGGCAAACTTAGCAGTGTCATAATACATAAATCTCAAATCTAAAGATATGTATTTCGAACTTGTTAACTTTTTCATTTTATACAGTAAAATGTTTTGGTAATAAACCATCATATATTTGTAGATAATTTCAACCTTTGGAACCCTGAGCTCATCGAGTCTAAATTTGCAATTTGAGCGTGATCTCTGCATCAGTAAACTGGTGCTATGGTGTAGAGAATAATGAAAATACCATGGATGTAACATGCTCAAAGGGTTAAATTACATTTTTAACCATGTAAAGTCAAATAACAATTTGGTAATATAATAGTCATTTTACAATTATACTTGATTTAACCAAGTTATTAGACATGTGCAAAAATTCTCAGCATCCTTTTTGAAAACTATAAATTGAATTTATAAAAAAGAGCACTGGAAACTTTTGCATAAGGTTAATACCTTATGCAAAAGTTTCCAGTGTTTCTTTTTTATAAAAAAAATAAAAAGAAAATACTGGTTTTCTATTATATAGATTACTTTAAAGTCATCACAAATTTACAGAAGAAATTGCTAGATTTTAAGGCTAATGAATGATCAAGCCAATGAAAGAGTAGTAATCAGTTAAATATTTTAGAAGTTTGTTAATTTAATATAATTCAACCAGGATTGAAACACTATTCAAAGTCCTTTAAATGGTATTTGATAGCATTAATAAATATCAATAGACATATGAACTTACCATTCCTCATTTTATAAAGTTGAATATTCTTGGCAATATATTCTGCAAACTGAACTGTGTCTCCAGGCTCCCCGGTCACCATCATCACCAACTTCTTACTAAGTTTAAACATTTTGTCATTATCTGAAGAAGAAGAAAAAAGTAACTGTAATGTGACATCAGATCTTAAGGAACATCTTTCTTTTTATCAAAATATTTTTATGATAGACATTCATAAATTCAATCTTCACTTTGCATCTCAGTGGCAGGATCTCTTAATAATTGGGAAAAATTTGTCTATTCTCTATAGATGGTCACATGGTTTCATGTGAGCTTCCAGATTTGGTATGCATATTTATTGGATCCAGTATTTTTTAATTAAAAAAAAAAAAAAAAAAAAAAAAAAAAAAATCAAAATGTTCATCATAGGCTCTTATCAAATTGTTTTACTAAAATAATTATTCACATAATTAAACATTAATAATTAGGTTTATAGGTAATCCTTCAAGCTGAAAATGTAAAATAATTACATAATATTTATTGCTTAGTTAAGATTAACAATTGAGTCAAATGGGTTTAAACTGATAAATTTCTAAATTATCACTTAAATTTAAAAAAAGATTTCTCTACAAAACTGTAGGAAAGTTTGCTTTTTTTCACAGTAATATTAACTTCATAAAATAAGGAAACCCCCCCCCCAAACGGGTCAAAACTTGGATCACAAAAAAATTTCCTTGTTTTTAGCAGCCCTGTAAAAGGTATCAGTCAATTCTGAAAAATCTGACACTGACATCTAGGGTATCTACAATGATTTTTCACCAAAATTCTACAACTTATAGAGCAAGATCATATATTCAACAGTTTTACATAAGTTAACTTATAAAAACATTTTCCATCTCACCAATTATTTTAATATTATGAATGAGTTGCAGTCCAACTTTTGCTTTCTTCTCCAGCATAGATGAATACTGCATCTAGAATTAAATATAAAGCTACACTATCATTTGTTCAACTATGACTGTAGTTGAAAACAACTCACTCAGATCTCAGTTTATAAACATTTTTAGTTAAAATGTTCAGAATATTCTATAATATCAAATTCATAAAAATATAACCAAGTTTGATAGATTGATTTTAATGACATGTCAACCCATCTTGGGTTATTTTATGCCATGAGATTAGGGAATATCAATCGTATTTCATATTTACATTTTTTTGTTTAGTTGTTTAAGAGTTTGTTTTTTTTTTTCCTACAGTTCTATTAAATAGGAATAATTTTAAAACAGATCTACTTCATTCATAGATTGGACCCTAACAGGTACCATCACTCTGAGTCAGAGTGAACTTGGGAGTAATGGCAATGAAGGGTTACTCCTTAGATCTTCAGTACTGGAGCCTATCACATGCAGTTAAGTGACATGTCTAGGACACACCATTTTTTTTTAAAGAGGTGGAGGTCTTATCCCTTTGTTAAAGACAGTCAGTGTATTCTATGCCCCACTGACAAGGCAAATAACCAAGTCTGGCAAACATGTTAAAAAACAAAGCAATATTCTATCAGATCAGATTATTAAAAATAACAATGAAGCAATAATGATTAACTTTGTCTTTATAGTTTGTAATTTTTTTTTCTTTTGTTCTAAATGAAAACAACTTTAGAAAATTGATTTTTCATTAAAAATATCTTAAAAATTTTTGAATATTTTTATTTGAGTAATTTAATCTAGAATTTTATTATTCACTTCCACATGGGCATCTCAAATTTAATCAAGCTTCTACTAATCTACATTATTTGTTTGATTTATAGAAGACTACATAAAACTGTACACTATCAAATATGAGATGTGTTCAAAAAGTATTCAGACTAGCTTCATAATTTTCTTTCAAATTGGTACCAACTCATCAAGAATAGAAATCTACATATAGTGAACCAATGCCCATAGGCTTCTTAAGCAAGCTCTCGCTGACTCCTGCCCACATTGTGATTGGTTATCTTGAACAAGAAGCTGGTTCATCTATGTTGGTAGAAATTGTAATACCTGCTGTATAGGTTGATACCCAAACATACAGTAGGCTACTGTGATATTTTGGTTAGCATTTACAGTCAGTGCGTCAGCTGTTGGAAACTGTAGCATTGCAGCTTAGACCAGCACCTGATTGGTTTGCAGAGCTTAGATGATCATTTGTAGCTGGAAACAGAATAAAATAGAATGGCCAAAAATTTTCTTCAAAAGACACTGTGTGAAAGGGTTTTAGCAAGTACAATTTTATTTTCATAAGTCAAAGCTCCTAGTTAAACAGATTTGTGGGTGAAGGTGTCGGTGGCTCTTCACTAGAACAGTGAAATAGCCCATCTGGTGTCTGCCTGCTGGAAACAGTAGCAGTCTTATTTATGTAGACTCAGACTCCCAAGACTCACCAATAATAAATAGGTTCCACTTGACCGAGTCTGAACTGAGTTCTACCATCTTGCATTTGAATTTGAATTTGTTACTATGATACTTAATTTGTATTACAGTTTTATTATTTTATACTAATCTTTGTGTTAATTTGTTTGATATATTTACCTAACATAAATGTAAGTTAGAAACATTTCTGGCAGCACTACTGGAGTAGTGGCAGGTGGTGTACAGTGGCCTCTGAAAAGTTTTTAGCCAGGAGAAATATGTGGAGAATAATGATAAAAAATTTTTTTTTTAAATTAAAAAATGTAGCAGTCTGCCAGAAACCTCTGACAGAAAGCGAAATCTGCACACAGTGACCACTTGGATTAAAAGAACTTCTTGCCTACTGCTGGTCTGGAAAACCATCTGCTTAGCAGCATGCTGGCTCACATTCCCACCAGTAGCAGACTTTGCTGAACATATCTACTAGACAACAGGACAGACCTTCAAAACTCATAACTCACCAAAATTGTCTCTGCTAACATAACCTCACAAAAACACCTACTGGACATAACCACAGACTTAAAACTCATTATCCCCCTAAAATGATTAATATATTTCAACACCTTGTTTGGGAAACATGATTACGTCTATTAGTTCAGGAGAACATCTTGGTACAGAATAGCCATTTTAAAATAAAATTGAAATTTGAAAGGTATCTGTCTCTTTTCTTCCTTCCATAACTCTTTTGCAGCCTTCTACAAGCAAAGAAGACACCAACAAGTTAAATGGGGTAAGAAGAGAACAAATAGATATACTAAAGCTAAAATATATGAAACAAAAAACGAAACCAATAACACAACAAATCTTCTATGCCCCATAAATAAACTACATCCATTTCCAAAGATTAATTATGTAATACCAATTCAATATAAATAAATAAAAGTTAGGTGGTTTGCCAATTTACATTTCAATATCGGCTTCAGTTTTTTCTTCCTTGATACAGCAGTTTTTAAGTTTTTAATTTAGTTTTTTTCAGCTCGCAATTTCTTGTTTATTTCTGGTCCAATCTTAAAAATATTTATATGTCTGGAAATACAATAAAATAGTCATTCAAAATAAAATAAAATCTAGCAACTAGCAGTTATTTTTATTCTCTTTTCAGTTGTTAACTTTACCACAAAAAGTATTTTTTGAAAACTGACAAATAGATTTCAGACATCATGTATTTCCCCACCTTTTTTTTTTTTTTTTTATTTGAAAACATTCTAGAATATGAAAGATTTCCAAGTGTCATATCTGTCATATTTCCATTTTTTTTACTTCTTCATTTCTTTTGTAAACAAATAGATTTCAAATTTATTTCCTAAAACTAATCAATTAAATGTTTTATCATATTTTTGTTCAATCTTTTCTTTTTACAATGATATAAATGTTGATAAAATTTAATTTCATTGAAAGTCTTTTTCAACAGTGTTTCCTTGGATATGGTCACTTGCTAGTGATAAACCAAATGATTTCGGTTTCATAAAAAATTTTGATGCGGTTTCACATTGTGAAGATGAAACAGAAAAAAAAAGTTAGTTTTTCAATTAAACTGCCCATCTCTAATAAACAATATTTGGAACTAGTATAGGCCCTCTATTTGCTAGTTTCAGTGCTTGTATTTGATTTTTTCATGGATTGATCAAGTTAACAAAATTATCTGATTCATATTTTGCCACTCCTTTAGCAACATTTCTTTAAGGGTTGCCACTAATGTGATTTTGGTTGCACACTCTCAAAGTTTTTGGTCAAGGTGCTCCCAAACATGTGCTATTGGATTCGTGTCAGGACTTTGGATTACCTATGGCAGTGACTTGTTTCCTTGAGATTCCTTCCAGGCCTTTGCTACTATGACATGGTACTCCATCTTGAAAAAAAGTAGACATTCTTGTCAATCTGATTGGTTTCAAGTAGTGGGAGTAGTCCTTTCTCTAATATTTGACAGTATTTTGGACCATTCAATAATCATCAATTAGAATCAGAGATGTTATTATACAAGCCAAAATTACTGTAATCAAGGGTGGCTAAAAATTTATAGATCACTGTAAATTGATTGTCACTGGTTGACCACAAAAGATTTGGATTTTAGCCCTACCAGATAAGTTGATCCCTAGTTTTCAGGCTTAAAATGTCAACTAGTACAAGAAGGTGAGGAAATTCTCAGATTTATGATATTTAGATTTTTTTTTCATGTCTATGTGCTCATTGATAGTAACACTCCTGCCAGCAACTTGGTCAATGGAATGGTTGAACTGCACTCTTAACCTGATCTACTGAAAAATGTGGCTGAAATATATATCAAATCCTGACTGGAAAAAGCCTTTTCACCATACATACAATAAGCCATGATTCTTAAGAAACCACTAATTATAAAACACATTCATTTTCTTTTGCTCTTAGGTGAAAAGAAATTTGTCACTTTGATAAATTTTATCATCTACTCATCTGTCTAATTCTTGACAGAGTAAATGCATATAGCTGAATGCACTAATTAAAACCATAAGACATTTATTTCCTATTGCTTTAGGTGAAAAAGAGATTTAAATTTTAGTCCCTTCTTATTTGCTCATTCCAAGGCAGTATAAAAGCATATAGCTAAAAGTCTGCCCTAGGGATTTTTTATAACACACCCTGTTCCTAAGTGTACTTTCCAGGCATCCATTGTGTTACAATATCATCACTTTGCCCAGCTGTGCACAAATCTTCATTAAATTTTTTTTTCTTTTCAGCATGTCTTATTTTCTCATGGCAGAAAATACTGAACAATTATCAAGGTGTGCTAACAGAAGAAATTCTTTTGACTCTCTCTCGCCATCTATTAGCCATCACTCTTGGTAAATCCTCTAAATCCAGTGTTCCCACAGAGCTGAGAGACGTATGTTTTTGTTGAATGTCCCCTATGAGTTAGTTCTTACACCTCTAACATGTTTTGTGTGTTTTACTTGGATAGTTTGTGAGATGGGAGGTAAGTGGCTATGTAACAGTTGTTTTGTAGGGGGCTACTTCCAGGATTTGTTCAAAACAGAATGCAGCATCTTTGTGTAGTTCCCATCTAGCTTTTTTCTCCAAGCATTTCATCAGAGTCCAAGTGGTGTAATCATACAATAGTACTGACACAATTCCAGCTTAGAAGAATTCCCATTTTATTTTATCAGAGATATCAGATTTCCATACAGTCAACCTGTCAATAGCAGTCCACACCTTTCCAATGCATATACTGACATTAATTTCAGTAGACGCAATATTACTACTGAGGTATATGAACTGTTTTTTTTCCCCATTAGCCAAGCGGATAGAGTGTTTGACAAAGACCCAGGAGACCAGTATTCAATCCCAGGTTGAGTCATACCAAAGACTAAAAAAAATGCTACTTGATGCCTCCTTGCTTAACACTCAGCATTATAAGGTATGGATCAAGGGTAAAGTGGAGCAATCCAGGAAAAGGAGTTGCACCCTCCCCTACATTTCAGTGTAGTAGCTATTGGAAAGGGAGCCTTTGGGTCCCCATCAACTACGATTGCCAACTTTACTTACTTATATGAACTGGTCAACTAATTTCAGAGAGTTGTCATTTAAGGAAGAGATGGCACTAACTTTATTGAAACACAAACTCAGTTTTATCAGGATTCATGTAGAGACCAATGCCTTTTAACTATAAGTTTATTAAAATTTGACAAAAACTAGGCAAATTGGTTCCAAAATCTTTGAAATGCTGAAAGAAGCTTGTGATGTAATGAAGAATATCTGAATCTTTGGCATCAACACTTCCAAGGAAAGATCAGTAGAAAATGATAAGCATCTACAGAAGTCTTCCATCAGCAGAAATACTGAAATAGTTGAGAAGGAATGCAATCTTGTGAAGGTGGATAGAACATTGATAATTAAAGAGCTTTGTGATGATTTAGGCATTTCTATTGTCATGTAAAGTCATTCTTAGTGAAGATTTGGGAACAAGATGAATATTCTCTTGAAGATCAAACTGTTATGAAACAGAATAGCTTGGAAGTCTTGTGCTGTCTCCATGATGCTGTGCATCATAAACAGCCAGACATCTAGCATATGGGTTTGTGACAGATTCACCATGAAAATGCATCTATATAGTCTGCTTAGCATAATGGTTATTATCATCGGAAATAGAATTAAAGCCATACCTAACTGTACTATGGTTTATTTTCTGTTTAATTTGGACTTAAATGAATTGACATCATGTAGCCCATCTGAGTACAGCTGCCATCAGACTTAAGTATGATGAAGTAGTGGAGGAAGGCAGGAAGAGTCTGGGAAGCAACTAAGTTTCAAAACAATTTAGTATCTGTTTTGTAGCTTTTAAAAAGGCTACAAATTTGAATCCTGGATGAAGCTGTTTGTATTTACTTTGCCCTAATGCCCTTTGGAAAGGCATGAATTAATTTCTTATTCCCCCAGCTATGAATAAACAGTAGGGCAGACTAGGTTCTTTAGCATTGGTTAGGCTACCAGTCTAGGAGAATAAAAACTGAATTCAAACCAGCTGTACCCTACTAAACAAATTGACCTTGTGACATCCTGGTGAGATGGAAGAGTTGGGTAAGTACATAAGTTTGGTTTGGTTTCTTTTGTTCAATGGCATATCAACCTTTTTGGATTATTTAATGCCAAAACCACCCTTGTAAAAGAACAGTAGAGATACAATTTAATCCATAACTGGGGGATAAAGGGGATCATACCTTTCCCAATAGTATTATTTTGAAAAGGAACTGTGCAACTGGAGTTTGAACAAACTATGATGTCACAGTCCCACACTTTGGCCTCTACGCCAGAGGGATCTCCTCCGGTAAATACATACTCTGCTCAATTTGTCTATCAGGTTTTGGTAAAACACACGAAAGTGCTGCACCCTCTTTACACACTAGACTTAGCCATGTGACTTTTTCTTATTTGCTACACTGAAAATTCATCTAAAAAAATAAGAAATTTGAGGAAATTAAAAGAAATATGTTGATCCAGTGTCATACCATATCAAGAGAGGATTTGCAGAGGTGTTTGATCAATCAAAAACTTGCTGGAATAAGTGTTGAATTCAAAACATAGACACTCATGATATATAGTTTATTACTGCAGCAGGTGACTATTTGTTAGAAATTAGACTCTCCATAAAGCCATCTTCATCACACACACATGACTGACTGAAAAGTTCATAGCCTGACCAAAACAAGACCAAATGAGGTTTATTTTTCAATATAGTCCTCTTTGTGGTTCATACACTTCTTCCATCGATATTGCAGAGCTTGGATCCCATTTGTTAAAAAAGTGATCGACAGCAAATATGACATAATATGAACTTTTCAATCCTCCAACTCTCTATATATAAAGGAAAATGAGGTATTTATTGCATAATGGTTATCATAGGAAATGGACAAGGTAACCAAGTTCAAATCCTGGACTAGGTTGTTTGCATTTCACATTGTGTTAATACTCTTGGGAAAGATATGCATCTAACTATTCTCCCTTCTGCTTTAGATAAATAGAACAGACCGTATGGCGACCAGTCTAGAAGGAAAACTCTGAAGTCAAACCTGTTAAATTCTGCTTAAAAAATTGACATTGTGTCATGTCTTGCTCATGCAGAGGGTTTTGTAAATATATATATATATATATATATATATATATATATATATATATATATATAAATAAATCAATCAGGGTGTGTAGTTTTCTCCCGGTCACTTAGATTTTGCAATAATTGCTGTTTGTAAGAAATCATTGTTAAGTGTTCTCACAAAATTTTCTAAACAGTCTTGCATGGAATTTATAATTCCTAATCTGCCCATCTTATAGATTGCATAGATAACTAGCACAAACACACTCCCATTGTTTGATACTGATTGTTTTCTCAGGACTTTTACCTTTACACAAACATTCTGTTGTTTCAAATTTCTTCTACCAACCATAGGTGGATTGCTTAGTTGGTGAGAATGTCAGGAAATATGTTCTAAAATACCATAGCAGGACAGTAAGAAATTTTTTTTTGCTCAATTCATGCAAACAAAATGCTTTCTCAACTACTATAGTTTTTGGTTTTTAATAATAAACTTAAGTATTTCTCTAACAAAACTATATTCTAAGTGACAATATCTTAAATAATTTTTTAAATATATTTAAATTTTATATTTTTTGTAGACAGTGTGTGTGTGTATCAGTAAGTATAAAGTAAGTCTTTTTATGGAATTATTGACAAACTTACACACACACACACACATTATATATATGTGTATAAAAAGAGCTATCAGATTTGTTATTTAGAAAATAAACATTTTGTTTCTCTTTTAATAAAAGTCAATGTCTTCATTTACTTCAAATAAATCAGTAATCAAAATCTTCAGTTTCCATCTCAGAAATGACTAATGTATAGAATGAATACCGAGAGGTGGAGAAAGTGATGTTATAAGATTTAGTGACCAAGTGGCTAATTGTTGGCCACAAGCCAAAGCCATCAATCAGGCCCAGTAAAAAAGTCGAGTGAACAATAACAGCATTTAAGTCAGTTGATGACAAGCATAATCACTTTTTAAAACATCTGCTTCGATTCAAGTTGACTGGAGGAGAGAAAAGAAAAACCCACATCAGCTTAACAAACAAAAAGAAAGTTATTTAAGGGCCATTCAAAAACTGAAGACAATTAGATTATACATGAAATAACATGGCATGATTGTGCCTCTGTGTGTGTTTGGCTAAGAGTGATAGAGTTGCCTCATTGGCCTATAAAAGACTTATGCAATGGATTTTGCCAAAAGATAAAAGTAATACAAATAGTAGAATATGGATTTGTATGAAAGAGTTAATTCAAAAATTTCATAATTAATAATTAAGAAAATTGAATAGATATATATTTCAATTTATAACTCCTTTAAATATAAAGAAGTTTTTAAACAGCTGTTAATCATTTACAAAAAAAAACAAAAAAACTTATAATAATCATAAGATCATTGTTGTGATCAACAGAAATTCAAAGCTTATGTGAATGAAACCAGTGACATTAATACTAATGATATAAGCTCTAACGAGAGAGAGAGAGAGAGAGAAAGAGAATGTGTGTGTATGTATGTATGTATGTATGTACACAAGCACATGCCAGAACCTTTGTTCCAAGTTACATTGGCCTAATGAATAGAGTGTTCGCCAATGGTCCGGGAGACCTGGGTTCATTCCTAGGTCAAGTCATACCAAAGACTCAAAAAAAAAAAAAAAAAAAAAAAAAAAAAAGGTTGATGCTGCCTTACTTAACACTCAGCATTATAAAGGAAGGATCAAGGGTAAAGTGGAGCAATCCCGGGAATGGAGTAGCGCCCTTCCCTACACCTCTGTGTGGTAGTTATTGAAAAGGAAGTCTCTGGGTCACCCTCAACAAAGGTCAACTATATACTACACATATTGTACATATTATATGGAAGGAAAAATTAACCCTTCACTTACTGGATACATGAGTGTCAAATACACTGCACAAACAGATATGCAAGTCAAAAACCATATACTGTCTCCTTTGTATGCCAGAACATTAGAAACAACTGATATCAATAGAAGGCATACCAAGTGTGATTGTTATCATTGTAGGAAATTAAATTGTTAACCAGAGTTCAAATCACAGATGAAACAGAGTTTGATATCATGCTAATGCTCAAGGGAAAACATGAATCCATCTGTTCTCCTTCCAGATATAAGTAAATAGCAGGGCAGACTGTTTCTTTAGCCTTGGTTAGACAACTAATCTAGAAGGAAAATGCTGATTTTAAACTAGCTTTACTCCAGTTAAAATTGACCTTGTGTCACAGGGTTTGAGTAAATACCTACAATAGATTTCTTTTCCACAATTTCTCACCAATTTGTGAAAATGAATACATTTAGGATCAAGGTATGAGGTTAATAGAAAAATCTGAGCCTAAAAATATCTACATTTGAGTATTAAAAATACACTAATCTTTCTGAAAAAGTCTGAATACTTTAGAAAAACACTTTCTAACAATTGTTTTTTTAGTTGATCATTAAAGATTTATAAACCACCGTTTTTAGGTTTCATTAATATCTCTGAATCTGCCTTGATAACTTAGGTAACAATTGGTTTAGCAAAAGATTGAAACATTCAAGGTTTACTATAAATCACAAAAAGCGACTTTTTAATCATTCTAATCTAACAGAAGTCATTAACAGGGGAAGACTCCATAACTTTAACAATTGCCAAAAAGTAATTTAAAATGAGAAAGTAGCAGAACTGTAATTTGAAAATGAAGTGGAGCAGAAAAGAAAAAAAAAGAAGAGTTATCTCTGATGTGATATAGTCAGTGGGAGGTAAAAGAGCAACTACAAATGACGTGTTTTTGTATGTGCATACATATTCATAAAACTCATTTTTATACAAGACAATTTCTAATGTAAAAGACTTAAGACTTATCCCATAACCTACTTTGGTCTTGGGCAGGAATAGCCTTATAGAGTCCACTCCCTCTCTAGGTCTACAACTGGTTTGAATTTAGTCTTCCTTCTAAACCGGTTGCCATACAAAGGTTAAAGAGCCTAGTCTGCCTTACTGTTTATGCCTAGCTGGAGAGAGAATAGTTGAATTTATACCTTTCCCAGGGATATAATCCAATATACTGGAAAATTTAATCAAACAATATAAAACTTTGAATTTGTTTATAAGCATAAATGCAAAGTGAAAATTTAGTATCAAGTATTTTTATGATTACAAATGATTTAACATATTTTACATTTTTTTTTTTTTATAAATGCTTGACTAATACATTTCAAAATTTTCTTTAATTAAAATAATTTATACATTAGATTAAATGTATTTAAGAAAAAGAAAACTTATGAAGTTATTATTACAATAAAGTGTACTTTCTTAGTTGCCTGTTTTAGGATAAATGCAGTGTGCTGCAATTAAAGCCACACCCAACTGTACTATGATTTATTTTTTGTTTCCTGTTTAATTTGGATTTAAATGAGTTGGCATCATGTGGCCCACCTGGGTACAGCTGCCAACAGACTTAAGTATGATCCCTAAAGTAGTAGTGGGAGGCAGGAAGAATCTTGGATGCAACTAAGTTCCAAAATGTTTGGTATCTCTTTTGTAGCTTTATTCCAAAGAGGCTGCAAGTTGAAGTAAAACAATTTCTAAGGTGAAATTAAAAACTTATCCTTATTATTTAAGTTTTATCTATAAGGATAATCTACCCATTTTAACAAACCATAGATTGGCTTGTTGGCAGAGTTTAGAATATGCTGACTTTATCCCCAGCAGAAGGGTATCCCGGCCCTAAAAAAAAAAAGTTCTCCTGGGTATGACACTAACCTTCATCTGATGGTGAGGTTTAGATCTGGGAGTACTTCTTCACTGCCATTATTCCCAAGTCCACTCTGGCCTGGAGTGGTAGTATCTGTTAGAGTCCCATCTATGGGTCAAACAGATCTGGTTAAAAATTATATGTATTCAATAGGACTGTATGGGTGGGTGGGGGAGAACCCTCTTAAGAAATAGCTACACAAAAAATGTAAATATAAATGTACAATGAATGCAATTCCTTAACCTCTAAGCATAAAATACCTCAAGATGGGTTGACATGTCGTTAAAATCAATCAACCAATCATAGACTGATACTGGCCTCTTTCAGTATTTATTATAGAAGGACTAAATTGTACAATGCAAATCAATTTCCTGGCACATTGATATTTATAGCAATCATATATTTATATTGATTAAATATATATGTTCACTGATAAATTTATAACTGAAACTTTCTTTAATCCTAACTTCTAAATCTTCACAAATTCTGACATGATGTTCATTTAAGGTTTCATAATGATGACTAACTTAAGTAATGCCAGTTTTGTCACTGGTTTGAAAAAGAAAAAAAAAAGTTAATCATGTTCCAATTACTGTATTTCAAGACACAGAAAAATATCCAGGTTCTGATTGAAAGCCTGGAAAACAGAAGCAAATAACTTAGTTTCAAATTTGAATCCCATTAAATTGATGGTAGATTTGTAACTCCTACTAAAAATAATTGATAAAAGGTAAACTTCAAAAGAGAAAAATATAAAAATCCATTGACATTTGAGTAAGGTATGTCTGTACTATGACTCACAATAAAGAAATCAATAACTAGATTCTAAAAAGAAAAAAATGGGAAAAAAATACAACATAAAAATGACAACCACCAAGGCCAAGCCTATTTTAGAATATCAAGATTCAAAGGATTAAATCTTGAAATTTACTAAACCATAAAGCAAATATTTCCACTTTATTATTATTTTTTTTATTGCATTTCAAAACATCTTTAGATTTTCTTTATTATTTTAGATAAATCATGACCATGATAATAGTGAAAATGATAAGCTAAAGAAACTACTAGGTAATACAAAAGTCTTAATTAGATAAACTATTTCTAATCCACTTCAATAAATACTCTCAACACCATTCTGTTTTACCAATTTTTTGTTGCTATTTAATTATAAATTATTAATCTTATTCTTATCAATGAAAATATTCTTGTTATATTAACTTAGTTATATAAAGCAGTTTATTAAAACCCAAAGATCCACAATTCAATCCCCCATAGAAGTAGACTTATTTCCCCATTCAGAGTAGGTGCTACTCCCTTAGTTATGGATTGTACTAGAACAACTAATAATAATAAATTATACCAGGATATGATGTTTAAGAGATGAAAAAAATTGGAGAGAAAATGGAACATTCCATGTCATGAAATTGTCTTACAGCCAATATATCATGCAAGTATAGGAAAGTTACTAGTTGGACTGACAGCAAAAATAAATACAATTTTCATTTTTTTTAAGCAGAGAAAGAATTTAGTCAGTAAAGAAAATAGTGTTAGTGTTTTTAATGTGTGGAAGATAGCTTAATCTCTAAACATCTATTGTACATATAAAGCTGCTGTGTCTGTTTGTTTGAGTCTGGCTTCTACATAAAATTGTGTTACCAAAACAATTGCCTTTTCCTGCCTTAAAAAGTTTCTGTGTAGCATTTTGTCCTAAACTTTTAAATTTTATTAAAAAAAATTAAAATGAATTAAAGTTATTCATTTTCAAACTTACTTTTTAATAACCTGTTTCCTTCTTTAAGTGTTTCTTTAATTGAAAGCTTTTATAATTATTATCAGCAGCAATGGTGTTAAAAAACAAAACAAAAAAAAAAAAACAAATGTCATGGTTAGCTTTGACTTTCTCATGATATAGTATTGAAAATTGAACCAGCCACCTTAGTTAAATTTTTCTCAAAAATAAACATTTACCTACAAAAGAGAGTAACTTTAAAATTGAATTTTCAATTTTTCCATTAAAGATTTTTTTTGTTAAAGTAGGGTTATGTTTCATGTAATTTTGTTAGGTATTATTTTACTAAATTTTAGAACAGAATTGACAATGATTCATTCCAGAATGTTATCTATAGTTTGACTTTGTGTAATTATTATGCATGTAATCTATGGAATTTTCCATTGCATTTATAGAGATCCATTTGTTTGTAATGATAAATATTAAAAAAAGTTTGATAATTGATAAATTTGATTCACATCTATTATTACACTTCATATACAAAATTATTTAAACTAAAAAATATGCATTAACAGTCAAATAAAATTTTCATACTTTATATTTGTTTACTATATCACAAACTTTGATGATTTAGATTTTTTACAGTAATATTTGTCCTTAAACAAAGTAACTAATAATATAATTTGAAACGAAATAAAAAAATTAAAAAAAAATGCATTATGTACAATGTAACTTATGCATTAAAATTTCTGTAAGAAGTAATTATTTTTTTTATTAGCATAATTATTGACAGTAAGATTTTTTAAAAGAAAGAAAAAAAAAAAGGTTTTCTTTGTTGGAAGTAAATCTATCTCTGGGGGTGGGGGAATTCTGATTTCATTCTTATTATACAATGCAATTTTTGATTATTTTCATAAAAATTCTCAGTTTATCTGAAGCATTCAACACTAAAGTCATTGTACAACAGATTTCATATAGAATCTTATATAAGAAGTCTAAAAAGCAGATAGGGAAATTCAGTGCTTGCAATGTCAGCACTGGTTTAACATATGAGAAAGGAATGTAAAAGAGACAAAAAGGTTTTGAATTTCTAAATCCCTGTCTTATCTTGAGAACATGAAAATAGCTACTCATCATAGTAATTGAGAAATTTGTCATTTACATCTTATAAAAAGATAAAAATTAAAAAAAAAACAAAAAACTTTGTATCTTTTTTTTATCATTCCGCAATCATTTTGAGAGGTGATTGGATTATAATATATAGCAATTTTACCTAACTACTGCCAGAAACTTCTTACATAATTTATCAAAATGATCTTCAGTATAATGTTTTAATAGAATTCTAGAAAATTCACTTATGAAATAAATCTTGCGTTTATCATTATATGTAAGAGGAAAAATAAAACAATAATTGCTTACTTCTGAGACTAATATTCTGTGCAAAATTCTTAAAAACACTTCAACAATCTTTTGAAAGAAGTTGCTAAGAACCAATGAATTTGAAAAACAAAATCTTTCGAATTATATTAATAAAAGCAATAAGGAAATTATGAAAAGATAAAAAGATGATAACTTATAATTTATGATAAAAGATTTAGAAAATACTTTAAGAGGGGCTAGCCCCTTAAGGGGCATCAAATTTATAGAAAGAATAATTTGGAACAATTTCAACCAATCAATATCAAAAATTATCTAATCAGAAAAGCAAAGTCTAACCTTCAATCTGCATAGCTGGAATTGTTTTTGTTTTGTTTTTTTACAAAAAAAAAAAAAAAAAAAAAAAAAAAAAGATAAGATAAAAATTTAAAAATAGATTAAAAAAAAATAAAAAATAAATACACATCTTATAAAAAGATATTTGAGTTAAAGTCAAATGATGTCAAATATTGATTATGGAGAAAAGAATCTGGAGTTTGATTACATTTTTTTAAAAAACAAAATAGAAAAGAAAAGCACCAACTTTTTTTTTTTTTTTTTTTTTTAAATTTCTTTTGATAAGAATAATGCTCACAATTTTGCCTATGCCATACAGATTTAATAGAACCTGGATTGTACTGGGGAGAAGAACCATAGTAGCAAGTCTGATGATGTTTTTTAAAATTCTTACAATTAACTATTTTTAACCTTTTTTCCAATTATTAGATATAAGTGATAAGGTTAAAGCAGTTTATAACAATGTCATGATCTTTGTGTTAAAAACAATTTTAAAAAATTATAATAGTAATACCTAAGACAAAAATGACAAATTGATAATCTAATTTGACACTACACACACACACACACACACACACACACACATTTTATTTAAAAAAAATTAACAAGCATTTATCAAAATTAACAGTTTAAGATCAGCATTAATATTTGTATTCTTTGACTGAAAAAAAGAATCCTTACCTTATCAGTACCAAATAATGCAACCAATATTAAACTGGCCTTTTTTATGATAAAGAATGAATTAAAATTTATGAATTAAAATGAGCAAGCAGGACAATAATTTGGTCATATCTTGGAAAACTAAGTAGACACTGTTCTCTACATTTCTATGAGTCTTGAAAATAGTTATTTTCTTCTAGACTTCTGGCATATATTAATAACAGCTGAATAAAACAAGACAATAAACTGAGGATGCAAAGTTAAACAATTCTCTCTCGGGAGCAAATGAAATAATAATGATAAAGATAAGGCAACCAACCCAACAATGGCCAGATAAACCAATATATTATAATTTAACAGTATGAAATCAAATTTTAACATTTCATGAAACTATAATTCATTCACAGGAAGAGAAAAAAAACTTAATCAAAAATGATGTCTAATGTATTTGAATAGAGATTTTCAATAGTTTCTAAGAAATCCCCCCCTTTTACAACCATTATGTTTCCTTTTGAACTTTTCTTATAATTAGGTCTGTTCACAAATTCTCTGTACTAATAGATCAAGTTATAATCTAAAAGAAGAATTAGGCTCTTTATCATAAAGCAATTATTATCAAGGTGATCTCTTAGATCATTGTTGTAGTGAGATCTTCACCAGATACCCAACACTTGTGACACATTGGGCTAGACTAATTTAAGTTTACTATCTAAAATAAGCAGTACAGTAACAGACAGTTGACGTAGATATAAATTACAAGAAAAGGGTTAAGTATTAATTATTAAAATATCAATTGTATATCACCATTAAAGATGTTTAGAAAGCTCAAATAAAAGTTTAGTGAAGGTTTTGATGATAGAATTTCATTTAAAAGCTAGCAAATAAAATGAAAGCTGTTTTTTTCTTTTGTCAATAAAATGTTTAATTTTTACTGTTTTGCTATATTATTAAGGATATTTCTTTATTAAGTAACCAATGATAAAACTTTCTGCAATATGATATCAAAAAGTGACAGTATTGTTTCTGCTATTCATTTTCTGCACAACTAGAAAAAAGACACCGAGTATAAAATTCAAAGTCTTTTCCCAAAATAGAACGAAACTGATATTGATCAAAGTCAGAAATACTTGCTGCCTTGAAAATGTATAACTAATTATAACCAATGAGGAGAAATGAGATTATTAAACTTACAAATCAAGATCAATGACTAAAACCTAGGAGTAAAGATACTTAATAAGCTCAACAGTAAATATTATGCCTTTTAATTTTGAAATAATTCTATGTTCATAAATTTATTAAATGCCTATGTCACTCAAAAAAAATGTTGAATCTGTCAGTCAAACTTAGGAAAACTGACAAATTAAAATACACATCAAAATTTCTATACACTCATGCATATACATTGGCTTACTTCTAATATAGTTATCTAATGCCTCTATCCCTAAAATATCTCATAACGGTACCCACAAAATTTTATATATATCAATTATACTTTTGCTTGGAAATTTTCAAAGCATGTCTTTATATTTTTGGTTTTAAAACTGGTTTTTCAAAAACTATTAAGTTAGTTAAAATAAATATTTCGAGAGTATGAATTTAATATAAATAGCATTTACAATTCATGAATCATGAACAAAAATATCAGAATAGAGGGTTATTATAATCTTTTTTCCTAAATAAAATCTCAAAATCATTGAAAGTTGTACTATATCAAGCAAAAATTGTCAGAATTAAAAAAAAAAAAAGAACTTTCCTTATTTCTTTATAGAGAAAGAAAAGAACTGAAGTACAATGATTGATTGATCTTAACAGCATGTCAACCCATCTAAGACTATTTTATACCTAGAGGTTAAAGAATTGCATTCATTGTCCATTCATATTTACTTTTTTTGTGTAGTTGTTTAAACTTTTTTTGAATAAGAGAAATATTTATACACAACTATTTGACTCAAACCGGACATTGGCCTAGCGGTTAGAGTGTTCGCCAATCGCCCGGGAGACCTGGGTTCAATCCCAGGTCGAGTCATACCAAAGACTCAAAAAATGGTACTTGATGCCTCCTTGCTTAACACTCAGCATTATAAGGTACGGATCAAGGGTAAAGTCGAGCAATCCAGGGAAAGGAGTAGCGCCCTCCCCTACACCTTGGTGTAGTAAGCTATCGAAAAGGCAGCCTTCGGGTCACCCTCGACTATGGTCGCCTACTTTACTTTACTTATTTGACTCAAACAGGTACTACCACTCTAGGTAAGAATGAACCTGGGAATAATGGCAATGAAGAGATACTCCACAATCCCCAAATCTCTAGAACTGGAACCTCATCATCAAATACAGTTTAGTGTCACACTCAGAACATCCCATTTTGGGACTGGGAGTGGGGGGGGATGGAGTCTTATCTCTCTGCAGAGGAATAAAGCCCTGCCTACAGGGTGATAAGTACAAATTTGCATTTTATTGCTGTAACAACAACAGGTAACTTTCTTCCAATGTCAGTATACAATGTCAAGTTTTCCCTTTTTGTTTTTATTATGTTTTTTATTATTTGAATTATGTATAATCCTAAATTTTCTTGGACCATTTTTATACTTTTTAATATCATTTTTTTTCTTTATGAACATGCAATAGGTTTGTTAGTGGTAACATCCTTATATAGGAAGTTAAGAGATAAATTGTTTGCCCTGAGTATTAAAGTTTCACCAGTGTTTATTTTATTCCACATTGTCTATTTATATAAAAATGTATCTGCATGATTACAAGCCATTGGAGAAGTTAAACTAGAGTAAAATAATTTTATCTTGATGCATTTTACAACTGAAGGTTCTCTCTCTAATATTATTGCTTTTATAATACTGAAAATTTGCTGCAATCAATATTAAACCCTTGTCAACATCTATGATTACTGAGAAACTTAGAAAAAGTCCTGATGTGAAAGAAAGAATAGAATGAAGATGTAGAGATTAATTTCTTGTGAATAATAAAATAACCACAACTTATTTAATTCAGATGATAAAACTTGGTGGGAAAAATGTCATGAGTTTCATAGGCAGATCAAACTTACAGCTGGATTATTAAGACTAATTCACCTTACTTCAAAAAGAAAAAGTTCTATCAATAAACAGTTTTATTCATAAAAATTTTAAGTGTTTATAATAAACTAAGCAATACACTGACTGTATTGAGAATCTTAGTATGTATCACTCAAATTTCCTACAGTGTGTGTGTGTGTGTGTATATATATATATATATATATATATATATATATGTTCCTCTCGAGTAAAATCTATTCATCTTCTTTTGTGTGTGTGCATACACTCACTCAACATATTCTATAAAGCTTACTGAAGCAAATATGTGATTTTTAGCAAAATGAAATTCATGTAGCAACAAGTGTTATTTGAAATAGTATTGACAAATATTTAATAAATAAAACCTACCAGCAAATATAGAAGAGGCATAAAATTGTATTTTGTATATATTCCCATATAGAAGTTAATGTCATAAGGAGAGGAAAGAACAGATAACTATAATTTATTAGGGTAGAAAAACAAACATCAAGCTCAGTAGAAGTTAATGATAATAATTCTGTTACATCTTTGATTTTATATACATCAAATAATTCCAAGCGTAAGTACAGGAAATCAAAGTATTGACATGGATATTTATGGTTAAAGCAAAGACAAATTGGCAATATTTGTTGAACATAAATGCTCCATATAAAGTCAATGTTAATAACTAGATATTTATTTACAAAAGTAACCTTTGCATGATGCATACATATTTTTAAATAAATAAATAAAAAGCATTTTTTTAAATTGGCATTTCTAACACACACACTATATTATATATATAATATATATATATATATATATATATATATATATATATATATATATATGTATATATATATTAGCAGAAGTACCCAGTCCCTGACAGGACTAAAAAGATTTTAGGAACACCAATAAGTTAGATAAAAAGAGAAAAAAATAGCATGATAAGAATTAAAAATGCTTTTATTTATAGATGAAAGATTTTGTCTATTGATTCAAATGAAATTTTTTTATTTTATTTTATGCATTGTTTTTTTTTTATTATTCTTTCTTAGTTTACATTTAGAATATATAAAAATATGTAACCATATACTTCTTGTATAGCCTCATAATAAATATGCATATATACACATATACATGCAGAATACATACTGACGCAATAATAAAGACGAGCGAAGACTTCTTTAAAAAATATACCTCTCACTTTATTGAAAGGGTTGTGTGTGAGAGGGAGTTGGAGACTGAACAAAGACTGCAACATATTGACCTCCCCAGCCACTCCGGACGAGTGTCGTTCTCGTTCTCCTGGACTGCTCAACCGGAGGCCGGGGGCCCTCTCCGCTGGGTGCTGTTTGCTCTACCGCATCTTGTCTCTAACTCATCTGATCTCCAACTAACTGACTTCCTGTCTTCACAGAGTTATATGATAGTTCAATTGCCCACTCAATATCTCCCCATAACTGGCCATCGGAATGTGTCACTTCCGCCGTCCTTGGAATGGCATGTTTGATCATCATCAAGCAGAAATAACTGTTATGCAGTTCACAGGTCACTCTCTTCTGGTGCATCAGTCTGTGACTGTACCACGGGATTTTACCTATGTCCCATATTGTCAGCTAAACTGCCTAT